>JAJQKJ010000376.1:0-108552 GCA_029574335.1 Rana kukunoris | reverse complement strand
AGATTTTTGGGAAGTGGGTAATCGATACTCTAAAAGAAATTACTGAAGTAGACTTGAGGGATATTCGGCAGCGCTCCTGCTAAAGGATCCTCCCATTCTCAATAGCAAAATAAAAAACTCCCTGCTTAGGCATCTAATAACAGCTGCAAAGGGCCTGTATACCAACTCTATGGAAAAGCACAGCCTCACCGACAAGACAAAACAATGGTTGAGCAGAGTTAACGGAAATTCAAACAGATGAGTACCTGACAATGGGAATGAGAGCAAGAGGAGAGATACAGACAGGTGTGGACACCTATATCTGATATAGGGAGCAGGAAACCCCTGAGGGTGAGCATTGAATATGGAGAACTTGGGAGACAAGAGAGAGACAGGGTTTTTTTTTTTTTGTTTTTTTTTTATTATTATTAATTAGTGGGTGGTTCTTGGTTGGAATTCGGGGGGTATGTTCAGGTAGGGGGGAAGGGACAATTAGGATGATGCGACATTATCAAATAGAGTTACAAGAATAAGATGTAATATGAGATATCTAGATGAATATGTTGTACATATGCTTTGAGCTGTTTTTTTCTTTCGCTTTTTTTTTTTTTTTGATTTAATGTATAAAAACGGAAGACGAAGCATATTATAAAAAAAAAATAAAGAATTGTGAAAAAAAAAAAAAAGAGGCTTGAGCTGATCAACTTGGTGGCGAGTGCTGCTGTTCATCGCTTTTGGACGTTGCCCTGCCAGGGTCTATGAAGAGATTTTGACTCAGAATTTTCAACCAGGCGGGTTAAAGGGCTCCAGGGGGTTTGCTTAATGCAGAGTAAACTGACTTTTCAGTTTTCTAAAGTCTGTTTTGGGACCTGGAGCCTGGAGGTTTCTAAGTGATCTGGGTGGGAGGAAATTTCCAATCCTCGGTTTAGGTATTCAAAACAGCCAGCACACAAATTGATCAGGTGTGTGCTGGGCTTTTAATAAAGGACTTGACTATGGTTCTGGGCTCCACCCTGGCAGACAGGAGGTATGGCTAAGAAATCAGGAGAGCTTCACCTAGGAGAGAGGTGGGAGCCAGTGCAGCAAGAGGCTTCTAGCTGTGTGCTCACAGTCAGTGAGTGACCAGTCTGTGGGAGACAGACAAAGGCCTAAATAGGTTAAAGCAGTGTTCCGCAGAAAAAAAATAATAAACAGCAGCTACAAATACTTTCAATTAGGGTTGTCCAGATACCGATACTAGTATAGGTATCGGTACCGATACCGAGTATTTGTGGGAGTACTTGTACTCGCGCAAATCCTCCCGATGCTTCTGCCGATACTTTTTTTCTATTTATCAGCATGTTCTGTGAAAATTCTTTGAGTTTTTTACTACTGCGTGACAAGCAAATAAAACATTTTTATTAATTTTTTACTAATTTTTATTCTTTTATAATGTCTTGAGTTAGCGTTCTTCATAATTCTAAAGAAAATATCCTTAGTCTGTATTGTGGTTTGAAAACTGTCACATGACATTTAAAAAAAAGTAAAATCGGTATTCGGCCAATTTTTGGATCGGCTCCCAGATGCTGCTGTCGCCATTCGTGGGAAGGGAAACTTCACAGCCGATGCCCTATTGCGCATAGTATAGTGCACAGCACTAAATGGCCTGGCTCCAATAGTGCAGGTCAGACAAACCAAAACTGTTTTTATTATAAAAAAAAGTCATACAAATGACAAAACATGGAATAAAAAGTGATCATGTAAAAAAGCAATATGGGGTGCTATGATGCAGTACCCGACACGTTTCAGCTTAAACAGCGTTTCGGCTTAAACAGCCTTCAACAGGGGCATGTTTTGTCATTTGTATGACTTTTTTTTATAATAAAACCAGTTGTGGTTTGTCTGACCTGCACTATTGGAGCTTTTTCTTTTTTCACATGAGTCCATTGGAAATTTTAGTTCCTCTTGTTCCTGCACCTGAAGGTCGAGTTGATTTGGTACATCTTGGTTCCTGTTGTTTCTACTCCCTTGGGTGCCACCGTAAGGAATACACCAACAGTCGGACCATCCTGGTTGCAGCGATCTAGGTCCTAAAGAGACCACCAAGCGTTTTTGACTCACTGCTGTAAAGTAGTTGGAGTCCACCACACATGGTAAGAGTATTCTACCTTACTTATTTGTTGCATCTGTTTTCTCTACAGACAACCTGTGAATCATCAGCTCGCATTAGTTACTGGATAGCCAAACATCTATTTGTTTATGGACTATATACATTCCAGTGTGTCACTTGTTTACAGCATTCCACATGCATGTTATCTGGTTTCCTAAAGAACCTTATACACTTCTTTGTGTGTTTCACATATTAGTGTTACACTGAAGCACTGTTCAATTATTTTTCACACAGAGATTTCATTCTCAAAATTTGTGCATTATATACCAATATCGATATTTTTATTTTTAATATGCAGAACTGTTGTCCTCGGTCCAGGATCATGGCTCCATCAAATGTCGTAGCAAGTGGGTAGAGGCTATTGGAAATATAGATGGAGACAAGTGGGACATGGCTCTAGAGTCAATTCCCGTGGTATCCGTCTTAGCTTCCCATAAAACTGTCACAACTTTTTATCTTGCATAGAGCCTACAGAACGCTGGTACGACTCCACAAATATGGCTGTAGAGATTCTCCCTTATGCCCAAAATGCAAAGTACAACAGGGGGACTTCATACATTTGCTTTGGAGGTGCCCGAAGGTCCATCGTTATTGGACAGATGTTTCCCAGTGTATTACTAAACTAGCTCAGGTACTTGTTCCCCTGGACCCCCTGGTGTGCTTACTTGGGGCCATCGATACTGAAATGTACCCAAAAGGAGTGTATTACATGATCACTAGGTTGCTGTATCTAGCCAGAAAACTCATAGTAAGATATCGGATGGTGTCTGTCCCCAAAAGTGGATTACATATGTCAACTCTTTACTTCTCAGGGAACGTTGGCCTACAGCCGGAGGGCAGTGGGTAAATTTGAACTTATTTGGCAGACATGGCTGGAGGATCCTAGTCTTGCACCACCTCAGCTGGTCATGGATAGGCTTTTTATGTACGGATCTTCTGAAGGCGTTGGGGGGGGGGGGTTTAGGGAGGGCAGAGAAAGGGATGGGCAATACAGGATTAGTCAAGTTTAATAATTATGCACTAGACCCGAAATGATCGATGATTGAAGAAATTACTAATACTGATATATTTTACTGGGTCATAAGTGCTGGTTAATGTTTGGGGTTCAGGGAGGGGGGGGGGGGATTTTAAAAAATGTTATATTTGCATTGTGTCCCGTTATTGCTCATATATTCCCGACCTTTGAATCCTGTCGTGATATGGTCTACTCATGTATTGTTTTGTTTTATTCACTGAAATAACGATATGTACAATTTAAGCACTGTATCAATAAAGAAAAAAAAAAAAAAAACATGAGCAAGAGAAGCCCTTAAAAGAAGAAATGCAAGTGGCGATATCCTTAAAAGCTCTACATTTGAGGCTAGTTCAGGTACGTCCCCTTTAAATCACGGCTTAGTGGGGGGTGTGCGCCCGCCACGAACTTCACGAGTATGCCCGTGGGTCCTGCGGACTCACAGTCCGCCGGGGGCCTGCAATCGTAGCACGGAGCTGCAGAATGGGGAGATGTAAAAAAGGCATTTCCCTTTTCTGCCTAGCAACATGACAGGGATCTACTGCTCCCTGTCATCGGGAGCAGTGATCGCATGTTGTAGTGAGCCCCCCCCCACAGTTAGAATCACTCCCTAGGACACACTTAACCCCTTGATCGCCCCCTAGTGTTTAACCCCTTCCCTGCCAGTGTCATATACACAGTAATCACTGCATTTTTAATAATAAACACTCTATAAATCGATCCCCTATTTTGTAGACGCTATAACTTTTGCGCAAACCAATCAATATACGCTTATTGCAATTTTTTGTACCAAAAATATGCAGAAGAATATATATTGGCCTAAACGGAAAAATATATATATTTTTAATTTAATATATATATATATATATATATATATATATATATATATATATATATACTATATATATATATATATATATATATATATATTATATATATATATATATATATATATATATATATTTTTTTTTTTTTTTTTTCTGGCAATATTATAGCAAAAAGTAAACAATATTGCTTTTTTTTCAAAATTGTAGCTCTATTTTTGTTTATAGCACAAACAATAAAAACCACAGAGGTGATCAAATACCACCAAAAGAAAGCTCTATTTGTGGGAAAGATAGGACGTCAATTTTGTTTGGGTATAGCATTGCATGGCCGCGCAATTTTCAGTTAGTGCTCTGGTCAGGAAGGGGGTAAATTCTTCCAGGGCTGTGAAGTGGTTAATGAATTGAATTTGGACATTTTTAGCGCTGCATATTCAGATGTTTTTAATGCCGTTTTGGTTCATGATCATTGGAATTACATTTGCTGGCTGCCAATATCAATTATGTAATTATTGCATATTATTTTAGTCCAACCGCGGATATATTTTTATTGAATTTATTGCATTTGTGTGGCCCAAAATTAACATTAGTGTATGTTTTACTGAAATTGTTCAGTAATATCATGGGGAAAAATTTGAACTACCACTATTTTTGTCTCTAGAGTGTTTGCTTTCAGAAAATATATAATGCGTTAGGGTGTTTTTGGCAGCGAAAGGGTTAAAAGGAAAGGCACAGTTGGCCTATTGTTTTTATTGTTCAGGTGAGAGCCTATGATGAATGGTGGTGGGACAAACGTGTGAATTGGTGTATGTAAAGGACTAAGGAAGACGGCATATTCATATTGTTTGGATAAGACACTATTGAAGTGATCCAGCTGATGGATATTTTTGCAGGATTTATTCATTCATTGATGTGAGTACATAGGCCCGATTCACACCTATGCAGGTTGCAGTTTGCATATTCCAGGTGCATTTTTCAATACACGTTTTTGAGCCATTGAAGTCTATGGAACCAAAAACCAGAAAAAAGTCCCTGACCCTTTCCATAAAATGCACAGATGTGAACTACATCCATAGGAAAACCAGAGTTAAACTTACAGGTAACTTTTTATCCAGGAGTCTTCCAGGACAGCCCTTGAGAGATGGAGCTCCTCCCTGGACAGGAAAAACATTGCCTCCAGCTCTTTAACCACTTGAGGCCCGCGCTACCGTCGGATGACGGCAACAGCGCGGGCCTGAAAATCCAACATGCCGTCATTTGACGGCATGTCATTCTGGCTTTCCCAGCGCGCGCTGTACAGCGCGCTGCGGGGAAGCCCTGTGTTGTCCGTGTCCCTTGGACACGGCCAATCACAGATCGCGGCAAACGGCCAATCAGAGCGGCCGTTTGTGATGCGATCTGTGGCCAATGAGAGATGATCTCTCATAGATCATCTCTCATTGCCGGCTCACACAGAGACAATGTCCTGTCTCTGGAAGGGAGGAGCCCGATCTGTGTTCCTTCCTACATAGGGACACAGATCGGTCACCCCCCCAGTCACCTCCCCCCCCTCCCCCCTACGTTAGAACACACCTAGCATACACATTTAACCCCTTCCTCACCCCCCTAGTGTTAACCCCTTCAATGCCAGTCACATTATACTGTAATTAGTGCATATTTATAGCACTGATCGCAGAATAAATGTGAATGGCGCCAAAAAATGTGTCAAAAGTGTCCGATGTGTCCGCTATAACGTCGGTACCAATAAAAATCGCAGATCGCCGCCATTTCTAGTAAAAAAAAAAAAAAAAAAAAAATAAATTTTCCCCTATTTTGTAAGCCTATAACTTTTGGCAAACCAGTCGCTTATTCAATTTTTTTTTTTTTTTTTTTTCCAAAAATATGTAGAAGAATACAGCCTAAACTGAGAAAAAAAATGTGTTTTTTTTTTAATTGGGATATTTATTTAGCAACAAGTAAAAAATAGTATTTTTCTTCAAAATTGTCGCTCTTTTTGTTTATATAGCGCAAAAAATAAAAAATCGCACAGGCGCAAATACCACCAAAAGAAAGCTCCTTGTGGGGAAAAAAGGACATAAATTTTGTTTGGGAAACGTCGCACGACCGCGCAATTGTCATAAAGCGACGCAGTGCGGAAGCTGAAATTTTCTGGGCAGGAGGGGGGTGTAAGCTAAGCAAGTTTAAAAGGCGGCTCGTCAGGCACCTGGTCAGTTTTATCCAAGAACCGAAAGACAGAGCTTAAATACAGTTAAACCGTACATGCAATTTGTAACGGTCACCACCGTTTACGACCTTCCATCCAACCACGACAAGCTTATCTGACACACTGCGACAATCCTGCATACACGATCCATATCATTTCCCATAATCAAGACGAGACTCTGCTCTGCACTTGCTTCCAAAGATATGAACACTTTAATGGTTTCTTTTCAACTTTTTTATACAGTACAGGTAATCACAGGACAATGCAGTCCCCACCCCCCTATTCACTCACTGAGGCTAATTATCTAATCGTAGCTAGACATGTCGGCACCGCATCATCAATAGACTTAACTCAGAGAGAATGACATTCCTGTAGATAATGACATCAAAACAAAATACTATCACACCTGAATAGAGGCTGTTACTTTGTAGTACGATACACAATCTTTTAAGTGTAAACACAGGGCTTTCAATAGTTTTAATCACACAATGTCTTGACCTCAATCACATTATCTAGACAGACGTACTGTCTCTAAAGGGCTTGACACCTTTGTACCATAGACAATGTATTGTCTATGAGTAGATGCAATTAACACCTTTCAAAAGAATGAAATGTCTTTCACAAGCCGAAGCTAAGCATTGAATAAGCTTGTAATGTCCCTCTCCTGTGTAACAGATGTCAATATGGACCCCTTGTAATATGCCAGTCCTGCAATATGAATTATTATTATTATTAATGTCCCATCTTCTGCAATACATGATATCATTTCTTTGTCACCCTATGGCCCTAGTGGACAGAAGGTGACCCTAGACTTAGGAGAATCTGAGTCTGTCACGGGTCATACCGTTACACAATTCATTTTATACATACAAAAGGACGAGAACTCACAAATTTGGTGAGTACTTGCTCATCCTCTCAAGGGCTGTCCTGGAAGACTCCTGGAAACAGAGTTACCGGTAAGTCTAACTCCGGTTTTCCCCCAGTCATCTTCCAGGACAGCCCTTGAGAGGATAAGCAAGTACTCACCAAATTTAGGGGGGGGGGACCACTGCTTGGAGGACTTTTCTCCCAAAAGCTTGATCCTGATCTCCTAAGATGTCCAATCGATAGTGTCGAATGAACGTAGACATGCTTGACCACGTGGCGGCCTTATATATCTGCTCTGGGGTAACGCCGGCTCTTTCTGCCCAGGACGTAGCTAATGCCCTTATAGAGTGTGCATTCAAGCCTTGTGGAGGGTCCAAGCAAGTGCAAAGTTTTGTACCATGTGATGGCCATTTTAATCCACCTGGCTATTGTTTCTTTGGAAATAAAGGTGAAAGGAAAAATCGTGTTGTCAATAATGAATGTAAGTAGCTGCCTGCACAACAGATATACTGTATATAAAGGAAATGAAAAAAAAGAGAAAGTGCGACGCTCAAAATATTACTCTCGGTATACTCAAAAGATATAAGTGTACATATAACCTCCGTGTTATACTAACTTAATTAAAATGCACACATAATATGAAAACTATGCAAATAATTAATCAAAGTGATAATATAATGCAAGCACTGACTGAACAAAATTGTGTTATTCAAAATTTGGACATGATCCAAAATAATATGTGTAGGTTGAAAATGCACCAAATGAATATAGTGACTAAAATAACCAATATTATATAAGTATAATAAATACAAAGTGAAGCACCAAAGATGGAAATACACCAAAAAAGTGCTAGTGAACAAATGAAATATAAAGTTCAAAATTGATCCACTGTGATAAAAGTGACTCTGTATATAGTTGTCTGTAGGCAATCCACCACCATGAAGATCAAAGGCTTACCAGACAAGATGGACCCTAGAAGGGCATAAGCCTGAAGGATCGAATGAGCTTGTTGGTGTAACACACCCACAGAGAGGTACAGCAAGCACAGCTTCCATTGGGGTCAGGCAGCGAGACCAGACAACGATATTCCACTATATTGACATCAATGGGTATCCACCATTAGTTTAAGCAACGTTACTTCATACACAAATCCTCCCAGTGTAACATATGTTAAGGAGAGAAATTGGGCCACATAGTACCGCGTTTCCCCGAAAATAAGACACCGTCTTATATTTTTTTTTCCTCAAGAAATCACACTATGGCTTATTTTCGGGGGGTGTCTTATTTTTATTACAGAAAATAAAGGTTGCCTACCTGAACCACACTTGCGGTTCTTAGCATTTCCTCTGTCCACCTGTAGACTGAGATTATCGTATTCTGCACGCCATTTTTGGACCATTCAGATATCCAACTTCTTCTCTTTGCACTCATCTTGTCTGGCTGTACAGAAAGATAGGCCAGCAAAGCTGATGTGGAGCACAGTGGAGCTGGGGTGATCTCTTTGGGCTCAGTACGGTAGCAGCTTTTCCCCCTATCTCTTGGTGTTTGTGTGGGGTGAGAGAGGGGTTTGCTGGTCAGTGCTGGGAGAAGCTTTACATTCTTCTCCTCACTTCAGCTCCAGTACAGTACCGTACGCCTATCACGCGTTGTTTCCCGCGCCGCGCCGTTACGCATACGACACGCCCATCACTACGTCTTATTTTCGGAGATTCGCCACGCCATCGCTACGTCTTATTTTCGGAGGGGTGTCTTATATTTCGATCTTGTGTCGAAATCCCGCTATGGCTTATTTTCGGAGTACGTCTTATTTTCGGGGAAACACGGTGTAATTCCGTCAAAAAAAAAGGTCATTTAATAAATAAAATATAAAAATGGTCACTCACATTTGAGAAGACAAGTAAAAGCAAATAGGATCAAAATAACGCAGTGGCATCAGCAGAGCCCTTACCAACGCGTTTCTCCTAATAAGGCATCATCTGGGGTCTGTTGGGTTCAGCAAGAAAAATCTGGTAGTTTGGCGCTTTCTTTGTTGGCAAATAAGTTGATCTCCGGAAGGCCCCATTTGGACTGCCGGATCTAGTGACCACTTTTCTTCTGAGATCAACTGCCTGCTCAAAAGAAAAAAAAAAAAAATTGGCTGATTGTTTTGTACACCCTTGAGATGGATTGCCGAAAGGGATTCCAAATTTTCATCTGCCCGTTTCTTTAGGTATGATACCGAAGTTATATTGTCCGATCTGACCTGTATATGTTGGACTCTGAGCTGATTTTGGAACGCAGAGATTCCTCTGGCTACGGCTTTCAGTTCCTTGTAATTGGACGAGTGTTTCTCTAGTCGAGTCCAAGTGCCCTGTGCCCATTGTCCATCTAGATAGGCCCCCCATCTCTGAGTGCTGGCATCCGTAGTCAATATGCATGCAATCGAGGAGGTCCACAGCAGTCTTTTTTGTAGATTACTTGGGTTTCTCCACCACCAAAGGACGTTCTTTGTTTTTTCTGGGAGGTACCACCTTGTCCTCCAAGTCTTTTCCCACCAAATTTTGTAGGAGAAAGAACTGGAATCTGGCCCATTTGACTGCCGGAAAAGAGGCAGTCATGAGTCCTAATGCTGACAATATTTCTCTTATTGTGACTGGGAGATATGTCTGCATTTGTGCCATTCGTTGTCCCAAACGATCAACCTTGTCTTGTGGAAGTATTGTTCTTTTGAACCGATTTACGTAACCTAGAAACAGGATTTCTTTCAAAGGAGTGAGGTTCGATTTCTCCCTGTCGATAATCCAACCCAGCTGTTAACCAGTTGGGCAACCACTGTTGGGCAACTACTAAATCTTTTAGAAGTTTCTGTTGGTGCTATGAACAGCAAGTCGTCCAAATAAGGAATAATTGTTATGGCTTGCTGTCTTAATGGTGCCAGGGTCTCTGCTAGGATTTTGGTAAAGATCCTCGGAGATGAGGAGAGGCCAAAGAGCAGGGCTCGGCTTTGAAAGTGGTAGACCTTTTGGGAGCTTTCCCCGATGTGGATGTGCAGATAGGCATCCTTTAGGTTTATCTCCATTAAAGTCTTTTTGGAGCAGAATTTCCGACAGAGTACATGACTCCATCCAGATTTTTTTGTACTGTATGACCGGGTTTAATGGTTTTAGATTTAAGATCAGGCGGTATTTGCCTGATGTTTTCTGCACCAGAAATGCGTGCGAGTAAATACCCTTTCCTTCTTGTTTGGGAACAGGTATCAGGACTCTTTGGTCTACTAGTTCCCCTATGAGTTGTGGTAATGCCTGCGATTTTGCTGGGTCCCTTACTAATTGAGTGACCAAGAATCTTACGGGAGGTTTTTGGTTGAACTCTAGGGCATATCCTTTCTCTATTACCCCCCTGATAAAACTGTTGGAGGTTAGTTTTTTCCACTGTAGAAGGAAGGAATTCCCCCAATCTTCCTCCCACTTGGCAGCTGGCATCACTGCGGTTTGGGATTTTTGTCAGGAGGGTTAAAGAGCATGTTTGGTTTTCTCTCTGTGTGGACCAGTGTTTATTCGGCCTTGCCTTCTCTTGTGGGCCCCCCATCCCTGTTCTTTTTTGTCCCTTAGGGACGAAAAAAAACGTTGAAAAAAAAACTTCCTGGGAAATTACTTTTTCCTGTCAGCTGTATGCTCTAAGGCTTCATCTAGAGGGGCGCCAAACAGATACTTGCCTAAAAAAAGAAACGCTACACAAGTGCAATTTTGAGGTTGTGTCTCCCGGCCAGGTTTTGAGCCAAAGTGTTCTCCTGGCTGCTATGGATAATGAAGAAACGCTACACAAGTGCAATTTTGAGGTTGTGTCTCCCGGCCAGGTTTTGAGCCAAAGTGTTCTCCTGGCTGCTATGGATAATGAAGCTGCTCTGGCTGATAACTGTACAGAATTAGTCGAGGTGTCTGCAATGAAACCTACTGCTTTAAAGAGCATGGGGAAGGATTTCAACAACTCTGATCTAGGGGTACCTGCCGTCAGGTGTTCTTGTAATTGTTTAAGCCAGAATTTGAAATTCTGGGCTACACAAGTTGTTGCCAGTGCTGGCCTAAGGTTGGCCATTGCAGTGTGCCATGATCTTTTGAGGAGTACATCTCCTCGTTTGTCCATGGGGTCCCCTAAGTGCCCCATGTCTTCGAAGACTAAATCAGTGTGTTTTGACACCTTCCCTACGGGGGCATCAAGTTTGGGGGACCGATTCCAGACCAAATTGGGGTCTGACTCCTCATCAAAGGGGAACCTTCTTTTCAGACCACCTGAGAAGGGCCTCTTATCCGGTTCCTCCCACTCCTTGAGTACCAGGTCTGACATGAGTTTGTGTACTGGAAATACTTTGGGTTTCCTTTTATTTAGTCCCTGGTACACCTTATGCCTTGAGAGTGAGGTTTTTTCTTCCTTTAACTCCAAGGTCTCATGGATGGCCCCACAAGTATGTCTGCTTTCTCCTGGGAAAGTTTGAATCTGGTGGGGGCTCCTGAGTCCTCCTGGCCCTTCTGCCCTGAATCCGATTAGTAGGAATCCGGGTCAGTATTTCTAAGGGAAGTTTCCCCATTCTCCAAGGGTTCTTCTAACCCTGAAGCTACGAGTAGGGGAGGTGGGCATCTGATCCTGTTTGACAGCTGAGCCTGAAATTTGAGTCTCTGTGATAAGATATCTGGAAGATTGAAAGGTGAACTGCATCTTGTCTTTGAAGGAGCTGAGAAATTTAGCAAAGGGGGTAATCCACCTCGCCTTTTAGTATGGCTGAGATACAGGTGGCGCATAAAGTTTTTGTATAACCGGATGAGAGCCTTGTGTTACGCGAGGGACATTTTTTTTTTCCTTGTCTGACTTGGTAAAGGCTTTTGCACTTGTTCTGATCTAGGCTCCTTCTGAGAGGGGAACAAGAGGGAGAGAGGGGGCTAATAAGGAAGTAAAAAAACAGCTTTATCTAGCCTTCGCCTACTGGTGTGCTAAGGTGCCCACAGAGCTATAAGATGGCTCCCCCAGGGTCTTCTAGCTCCCCTTCTAATGCAAGAGAATACACAGGAAAAAAGGGCTCTGGCCAGGCCAGCCTACAGGTGAAGAGCAGGCGTTTGACTCCCCTGGAGTGTGGGATGCCTCCATGGTGCTTCGTGTGTTGGCGTTCTCAGCCCATGTCGTTTGCCTCAATACGCCGACTCTGCTGTCCCCTTTTCTCTCTGCGCCGGAAACCTGAACCACAGTCTCCGGCGCACATCACATCCGCCAGAAATGACACTCTGCTTCTTCCGGGTCACGGCGTCCTACAGCGAGGAGAGTGAGCTTTCTCACTGCCGACGCTGCCACCATGCCCTGCCATCACTGCCCACTCCCTCACTGAACACTGGAGAGAGGGGGGACAGGGAACTCCAGACACATGCGGAGGGAACCTGTGGCCTGTGGAGAAATCGAGGGAGGTGGACTTTCGGCTGGGACAGCCCTTGTTTGATGGATACTCTCCCAATCCATCTCCCCTTTAAAGACGTTTACTCCTAGGCAACATGTCTCCTCCGACTGAGGAAACGCAAAAAAACTGACCAGGTGCCTGAGGGACCGCCTTTTAAAGAGCTGGAGGCAATGCGTTTTCTGTCCAGGGAGGAGCTATATCTTTCAAGGGCTGTCCTGGAAGACAACTGGAGGAAACCATGTTAAATGGACTGTAGTGCGTTTCTGCAAAACTGAAAACGCACAAGATTAGTACTTCATAGGCAATGGTGTGATACGTTTTTATGTGACATAATTTTATGGTAATACTTTAAAGGACTTCTATGGAGCACATTTTTATTTGTGTAGTGGATTTATCATCACATAGTACGGCAAAATAAAGCACCCGTACACACGATCTGAATATCCGACAGGAATTGTGTGATGGCAGGCTGGATTTTCCACCAACAAATGTAGGATAGCGTGCTTTAAAATTTTCCGACAAATATGTCTTGTTGGATTTTCAGATTGTGTGTACACAAAATCCAAAGTACAAACACGCATGCTCAGAAGCAATGCTCACCATTACACAACATTAGCAAAAGTTGCCCAAAGGGTGGCTCTAAAGAGCTGAAAAAACACGTAGTTTCACGTTTGTTGCCCCGACAATTCTTTGTCGTTTGTATGCAAGACAAGTTCATGGCCAACGCCCTTCGGACAAAAGTCCTACGCTTTGTCCGATGGAAATCCAACCATGTGTATGATGCTTTAGAAGCACAATGGTGTTGCGCAACACTTTATTTGCTTTTGTGTCATATTGATGTGGGAAACATAACAGTGTGGGCAGCAACAATTGATTGAAGGCAAATTTTTACTATATGCTCATCAGGTTTGTGCAGAGAATAAATTCAACTCACCATTTAACTCTGAAACCACAGTTTTTCTGTGTAGCTGCTGCATCTTTATAGACTTACATGGGCTGCCTGTACCCAGCACCTGTTAGCTTCAGGAACATAAACAGCCAATTCATGATGTACAACCAAATTTACAACTACAAAATGCCCAAGATTTTTAAAAACATCAAGCACTTACAAGTTCCAGGAGAAAGGCAGATGTGAACACAGAGCAACATGTATTAAGTGTTTGTCTTGCATTGTCAAAACTATTCTGGAAAAACTGAAGTGAAACTGATGAACCCACCCAAACAGCTGCTCTTAAAGTGCAGAAACTTGGATGCCTAAAACTGCCATCGAGTGCAATTCATTAAAATGTCTAATTATTAACATTGTTTCTTATAAAGTCTAACTGAAACTTACAGCTCAAAGTGTTTACAGCTAAAGTCCATGCAGACAAAAATGTTAATTTAGACCAGTTAAATTCATTAAAAGAAAATAATAGTACATAATGGATAAAAACAGTACACTGGTTGGTACAAAGGATACCTAGTATAATAATACTGTAAACAATATCTTCTAGTTCACCAGGTGTCAAAGAAAAAAAGGTTTACATAGAGGATGTCCATGGTCTCCACAGCTTGTTTAACCACTTGAGTCCCCAGTGCCACTTTAAAACGGCACTGGAATAGCAGCCGTTTGTCTCAGTGTTTTTTTAAAGTGGCAGTGGGGGAACAGCAGTTCCTGCTAGGGGTGCAGGCTGGAACCACCAGCTGTCCGTCTCAGCCATCATCCAGTGGTATGCCCCTGGGCTGAAATGA
Source organism: Rana kukunoris (assembly GCA_029574335.1). NCBI lineage: Eukaryota > Metazoa > Chordata > Amphibia > Anura > Ranidae > Rana > Rana kukunoris. Next base: position 94,368 of record JAJQKJ010000376.1, on the reverse strand, counting down.
TCAGCTCTTTTTGCATCCGATGCCATCACACAGTGGGCCAAAGGAGCGCTATGTGAAAGTAAAAGTAAACAGAGCACTTCTGTGTTAGGCTTACTTTGGGTGTGTGATGATGTCATAAGTGACATCACACACCCATTAACAAGGGACGGTCAGGCAGAGCTGTCATAGCTCTGAAAAAAAAAGAAGTGTAAAAATAAAACAATACTGTAGCATACAAAGGTGTAAAAATGATTTGAAATAACGGCATGGTCTATGGAACATTGCACACAGCTGAGTAAAGATCAGTAATACAGCAACAAGTATAGAGCTGTAAAGCTTCATTCAGTTGGGCATGAAGACCCATCCTGTACAATGCAGGCTCCCTTTGTTTTTGCACCTGAAGCATATGAAGGCACAAAAACTAAAGGTTCACCTAAATATAAGCGTGCACACAGGATGGGTTTTTTTTTTTTTTAATCCCCTGTATTATAGTGGAATTTCCTTTTTTGTCCCCGCCTGTCTGTCACATCTTCCTAAAATGAAGCCTATGTTGCAACAATAGCATCAGGTGATCTGGAAAATTGTGTTCACGGTGCAAGCACAAATGCTCATCTAAGCAAATACAAGGTCATTTAAAGCTTAACTTCACTTTCGTTGAGAAAAAAAAAAAAAACCATTCCCCTCTGGGTGATCTATGTACAGTGCAAGAATTTTAACAAACTTTGTTGCAGATTCCCACCTTTTGGTACTCTGAAGAAATCCCTGTTTGTTTCACTGTGTCCATGTGGAAAGTTAGTCTAAGGCCTCGTACACACGATCAAATCTGTCTGCAGGAAACGGTCTGCTAGACCGTTTCAGCAGACAGATTCGATCGTGTGTACGGGCAAACAGACGGATTTGGCCACCCGACAGATTTCAAAGCATGCTTTGAAATCTGTCGGCTGGGAACCCGTCCGCCCGCTAACCAGCAGACATGTCTTCTCGCACAAGCGCCGAATGGTTTCGACGCATGCGCGGAAGTGTTTTACTTCCTGGTGCGGCGACGTGGTGGCGTCAACGTCACCGACACGTCAGCGCGCCGTCTGCTGGCGGGGATTTTGGTTTGTATGTGTGTACACGCGAGCAAACCAAAATCCCAGCAGACAGATCTGTTCAAATCGGTCGGTCCGACCGATTTGAACAGACACATTTAATCGTGTGTACAAGGCCTAATGGCCCATACACACGATCCGAATATCGGACGAAAACGATCGTCCGATGATGGATCGTACGATTTTCGGATCGTGTGTACACTACTTTCGACAGCCGATCACGACCGTTCATCCGATTAAATTCGATCGGACAAGCGCGAAAAATTTTCTCGTCCGATGGTCCGATTTTCGTTTAGTCAGTACAGCCGTCGTCCGACAATACAATACAAATACATTACAACACGGGACATCACTTCCGATCGTTTTTTTCTATCGTACGAGAATTTTCGTAAGTTTAAAAACCTATTTTATTTTACTCGCGATTATTAAGCGAAAAAAGTCGTACGATCCGTCGGCCGATATTCGGATCGTGTGTATGGGCCATAATGGGAGTAGTTTTATAATTATCAATCAGCTGTGCAGCTGCAGAGCACTAATGAGGAAAGCTGCTGGGCCTGTTTCCCTTTAGACATGTTCCTATTGGGGGTAGCTCACCAAAAATGATATTTTTGTTGCAGGGGATACCTGAAATCTGACTTGCATCTTAGTACAGGCAGGAAATTATGTTTCTACATTCTGTGTACAGAACAAGTCCAGGTAGCCATGATGTATTTTTATAAAATTACAGCGGCTGCAGATTGAAAAGGAAAGGAAACCTTAACAATTACAATATGACTTGTGTCGTAATTGTATACGCTAGATTTTTTTCTTTGCTATTTTTATCCCCCACAAAGTGAAGTTATCCTTTAACTCTTAAGCGATCGCATACCTGTGAAATTAGCAGTGGTCACGCTTAATTTGTGCCCTCATCAACCCAACTTAATAGGTTATGTTTTTTTCCTGCATGCATCACAATGAAGGGAACAAAGCTTATCTAAAAATGCATCTCAAGCTAATCTAAAATGCATACATTTACTTTGAGTACTATTATTATTCTGCTATCTTACATAAAAGTCACACTAATGAGTCGAGTATATTTTAGATCAAATTTCATTAACCAGTAACTGACCGACTCACGTATATTTACTGCGGCACAATGGCACCGCTGCACAAAACCCCATACGGGAGCCCCCTAGTGTTAACCCCTTCCCTGCCAGTGACATTTATACAGTAATCCGTGCATATTTATAGCACGGATCGCTGTATAAATGTTAATGGTCCAAAAAATGTGTCAAAAGTGTCAGATCGGTCTGTCGCAATACTTCTAAAAATCGCAGATCACCGCCACTACTAGTAAAAAATAATATTATTATTATTATTATTGCCATAAATCTTTCCCATAGTTTGTAGACGCTATAACTTTTACGCAAATCAATCAATATACGCTTATTGTGATTTTTTTTTTTTTTACCAAAAATATATAGAAGAATTTTCTTGTGAAAATTAAATTTATTATATATTTATATAATATATATATTTTATGTATATATATATATATTATATATATATATATATATATATGTACATATACATACATACATACAATTATATATATATATATATACTATATATATATATATATTATATATATATATGTATATATATATTATATATATATATATTATATATATATATATATATATATATATATATATATATATATATATTATATATTATATATTATATAAGAATACATATCAGCCTAAACTGATAAAGATTTTTTTTTTCTTTTTTTTAACTTTAGGGGATATTTATTATAGCAAAAAGTACAATTTTTTTTTTTTAATTGTCACTTTTTTGTTTATAGAGCAAAAAATAAAAACAGCAGAGGTGATCAAATACCACCAAAAGAAAGCTATATTTGTGGGGGAAAAAAGGACGCAAATTTTGTTTGGGTACAGTGTTGCATGACCGGGCAATCGTCAGTTAAAGCGACGCAGTGCCAAGTTGTAAAAAGTGCCTTGGTCAGGAAGGGGTAGAATATTCCAGGGCTGAAGTGGTTAATGTTGCATTGGGATTACAGGAGAGAAAGAAATGGTTCTATTTTTTTTTACTATTATTTACTATTTATTCTCAAACACTTATATAAGGAAACATTTATGCATCCAAATTTTGTACCAAAGCCCTACTGTCCTGAAAAAAAAAAAAATACAAAATCACTTTGGGGTAGACTACAAAGCTTAAAAGATATTATTTGCAGTACTGAAACATTGCCACAGTCCACAGTGGAGGCCTGACACTTAAGCCATAATATTTGCAAAATGTTTAAAAAAGTCAACCTGGCAGTTTTTAAACATTGACAGCGCTCCCTTGTTTCTGAGCCCTGCCATGTTCCTACAAAGTAACTAAGGCATAGTTATATAATGAACGTTTGTATGGGAAAGATAGCTGAACAAAAATTGTTGGATGCTGTTTTTACCACGCCATCACTGAATTTATTATTTTGTTGAAAATGTTTGTATTTTTTTCTCCTAATTTTGTTTTGTTTTTTGGTGTCCTGCCACTTCAGAGCCACTGTAGATGCAATTCGTTGCTCCACTGAGAGCCAGAATGCGCTCTCTAGTTTCTGGGCCCTGCCATATTCACACCATGTGACTAAAGCCCCATACGCACTATTAGATTTTCTGCAGATTTTTGTCTTCAAATTTACCAAAACCATGTAGTGCAAGGGCCTGCCTGATTGCATACAAATAAAGCAGGCCATATATTTATATATAAAATAAAAGTGCAGCGCCAGTGAAAAAAAGTCCCTTTGAAAGAGGGGCTAGTAAATCTTAAATTGCCTTGGTGACAAATAGGTCATATATAACTGTATATGACAACATAAGTGGCAAAATGTGAAACAAATCAATGAATCAACTCTGTGAAATAATGTTGAATATATCTCATATATAAGTCCATTACAGTGAAAATTGAATATTTGCTTCAGATAAGTGCATTCAAACGAATCTTGAAGAGGAAAGATTGGATTGGGTACTTCTTACCGAATGGAGTAGACCCACAGCTCACCTTACGGTGGGGGGTCCAATGAGCTTTGTTGGGCCGAATGCCCTCCTGGGTCACCGTGTCTCCTTATGGATGCCTAGATGTATATCTTGAATTGATCAACCAGGAAACTCCAAAAGGTAGGTGTAGGAATCCACACTCGTAGTAGTGCAATCATAAAAAATGAGAAAAAGGAGAAGGACACCTCATAGTGTAAAAGTGTTTTTTTAATTGTAAAAAACACACTAAAAACAGAAAAATATAAAATCCAAAATTGCTCATAGAACCACAATTGGTTTCAAAAGGAGAAAGTCCAAAAAAAACGTAATTCAATCAAACCTCCTTTACAAGCATATAAGAGCAGAAAAAAGATCACAAATAATGATACCAAATGCGCATTGGATGGTAAAGAGCAAGGAACCCGACCGGTTTCGTCTCATTAGACATCTACTGGGGTATATCCAGTAGATGTCTGTGCCAGCACAGTAATGACACCGTCTGTTCCCTCTGCCCACTTCCAAGATGGTGCCGGGCTAGCGGGACGCTTCCGCGCATGCGTCATTTTTGCGCCGCGACGGCAGCGCCAAATTTAAAAACACAGCTCTATGGCTGTGTAATTAGAGGCTGCCGCTCTGCATTAGTCAGTGAGTGAAGATTACACCAGGTAAGCGCCAGGGATGTCTCCAGCCCAGCTGGCCAGGCTTTTTTTTGTCAGTCGCAAAAAAAAAAAAAAAGTGGAAAATATATATAGAATTAAATATTAAATGCTAAATAAAAAAAAAGGGGGGGGAAATTATATAATTAAATGCTAAATAAAAAAATAAATAATTATAAATAAAATATATGGGACATATATATTTAAACGCCTTCCTTTCCCACTTCTCCATGCTGTCTCTCTTCTATCTTCCCATGGAGGCCACTGCCCTCGCAGAGCACCACCAGCAAACTAGGCAAGAGGCCGTCCAGAAGGTGGTAAGTAGAGAAGAGACAAAAAAAAAAAAAGAAGAGAGCCTGACCACTGAGGCTGCATTTTTTGGTAGCCCTATCGGGTCAAGAGACGCAAGTTCGCGGCACAGAGGGAGATAAAGCCATGCTTCCTGCAGAAGGTCACGCAGAGGTCGCTCAAGGTCACCCTCTCGCCATCATTGCTCAAGACATAGCCGCTCACGTCGCAGCCGCTCCCGTCATAGTGGTCCCACCGCAGACGATCACCTTCATCCCACCATGAACAGAGCTATCATAGCCGCCCCGCGGCAACCGCTTGCTGGGTTTGTGGGGCTCCAGCCTTACCAGGGAAATTGGCTTGCCGCTCCTGCTTCAACGAAGCAACTAAAGAGAAGGAATCTGATGCCAGAGAATCACCACAGGGGTCAATTTTGGGAGCTACGGCTCCTCTAGTGCACGATCCTACCCCAAGCACATCGCCAGCACCCGGCCATTACGCCCAGGCTTCTGAAACCCTCTCTGAGAATGAGGATTGTGAGCCGGCGTCAGGCTTCCTCTTCTGTTTAGTCGGCTGGGAGGAGGATAAGGCAGAACCGCAATGGTCCCAAAAATGTGTCAAAAGTGTCTGCCATAATGTCGCAGTACCAAAAAAAAAAACAAAAAAAAAAAAAACTACCCCCTTTAAACACTATAACTTTTGCGCAAAACAAAAACGCTTATTGCGATTCTTTTGTACGAAAAATATGTAGACGAATACGTATCGGCCTAAACGGAGGAAAAACAGTTTTTTTTATATATTTTAGGGGGATATTTATTACGGTAAAAAAATATTATTATTTTTTTTAATTGTCGCTCTATTTTTGTTTATAGCGCAAAAACTAAAAACCGCAGAGGTGATCAAATACCACCAAGAGAAAGCTCTATTTGTGAGAAAAAAAAAGGACGCCAATTTTGTTTGGAAGCCACGTTGCACGACCGCGCAATTGTCAGTTAAAGTGACACAGTGCCAAATCGCAAAAAGTGCTCTGGTCTTTGACTAGCAATATGGTCCGGGGCTGAAGTGGTTAAATTAAAAAGTTAAATATTATACAATTATTTATAAAAATATATATTTTTTTTAAACTATCAATTTTGGTTAAGTGCATTATGAATTTTTAGTCTAAAGCCTCATACACACGAACGGACTTCCAACTGACTTTTTCGTGGATTTTGGTCCGAAGGGTGTTGGGCGTTGCATACACACGGCAGAACATTTTCAGCCAACATTCACCAAATCACGTGTTTTTTCAGCTCTTTACCACCACCCTTTGGGCAACTTCTGCTACTGTTGTCTGATGTTTAGCATTGGTTCTGAGCATGCGTGTTTGTACGTTGGATTTTTGTGTACACACGATCGGATGATCCTCCATCGGACATTTGTTGTCAGAAAATTTGACAGCATGTACTGCGAACATTTGTCCCTGGAAATTCCGACAACAATTGTCCAATGGCGCATACAGACAATCGGATTGTTGGAAAAAACATTGTTGTCAAAGTCTGATCATGTGCATGGGCCTTTACACTTCACTTTTTTATTCAAAATGGTGCAATTTAGTCTTTCAATGTATTTTCTATTGTCATTGAAGCTTAACAAATAAAATCCAGTAGATACACAACATATTTTTCCAAAACAAACAAATATGTTTATATATAATATATATGTGGAAAAAAATGTGTATAATTTGCGCCACAGAAAAAACAATGTTAGTTCTCCCAACAAGAGGGTAGAATTAAATGTAATTAAACCTAAATAAATTAAATATACCAGTTTAAAAGCTGCCACCTAAAAAATTTTAGAGTGTGAAAATACAAATAGAATCGGAAGTGAAGGGGCGCTGATAACACAAAATCAATGCAAATTATGTGTATATATATATATACATTAAAATGTGCAATCTCTTAGAAAAACATATATTATTAGTGAAGTGTCCATACGATGAAAAAAACCAAAAAAATATTAAATAATGAATTAAGTCCAAATAGTGCTAAATGATAAGCACCCAATAGTGATTCTCGGTTCAAACAAAGACGTGAATATTGCAGTTCTGGAACCTCCACCATATATTTGCACCCGGTGAGATCAATAGAAATGGCTCCTTACCAATAATAGTAGACTCTTTTAATTAAAAAAGAAGTCATAAACCGCTTGTGTCAATAGGATGACTCAGAATGATCCAGATAGGCACGTTCAGATGATCCAGCATCCATATAAATAGGAACAGAAGAGCAATCATAGTGAAGTACTGTTTATTAAAATAAAATTAAAAAAAGGGATTTTTAAATACAGCTTACCTGTAAAATCCTTTTCTTGGAGTACATCACGGGACACAGAGCGGCATATTCATTACTATATGGGTTATATGGAGTACCTTCAGGTGTGGACACTGGCAATCTCAAACAGGAAGTCCCCTCCCTATATAACCCCCTCCCCTAGAGGGAGTCCCTCAGTTTTGTAGCAAGCAGTATGCCTCCCAAAATGGTCACCCAAAAGAGGGGTGGGAGCTCTGTGTCCCGTGATGTACTCCAAGAAAAGGATTTTACAGGCAAGCTGTATTTAAAAATCCCTTTTTCTTTCTCGTACATCACGGGACACAGAGCGGCATATTCATTACTATATGGGATGTCCGAAAGCAATGCTTTAATGAGGGGAGGGAGACATCTTCCAAAGAAGGATTTAATTTTAGAGGTATACTCAGATACTAGTAAATCCAACTTAAACGAGAAATGTAAATCTCAAATCAAATCAAGGGAGCCCCCTCAGATCCTGAGGAGCTTGAATCGCGGCCTGTAGTACTGACTGCCCAAAGGCTGTATCCGCATTCCTTCTTACGTCCACTTGATAAAATTTTGTAAACGTGTGGACTGATGACTACGTTGCTGTCTTGCATATTCGAGCCATAGAGATCTGATGCTGTGCTGCCCAGGAGGTGCCCATGGCCCTGGTAGAATGGGCCTTTACCGACAAAGGAGGAGGCACCTCTTCAAACCGCAGGCCCGAACAATTAATTGTTTAATCCATCTTGCGATGGTGGATCAAGCGGCTGCCTGACCCATCTTGGGCCCTTCCGGTAAAACGAACACCACATCTGTTTTCCGAACCTTCTCTGTAGCTTTAAGATAGGCCCTTACGGCCCTGACAATATCCAACGTATGCAGCAACCCCTCTTTTCTAGAGGTGGGTTTTGGAAGAAGGATGGAAGTACCACATCCTGGTTCAGGTGGGAACTGGCTATAACCTTTGGTAGAAAGGAAGGATGAGGACAGAACCCCGCCCTATCCTTATGCAAAATGAGATATGGTTCCTTACAAGATAAGGCTGCCAATTCCGATACTCTCCTGGCCGAAACTATGGTGATCAGAAATACCGACTTTCTAGTCAGTAAAATCAAGGTACCTCAGCCAACGGCTCAAGAGGTTGTTTCTGTAGGGATGACAGAACAAGATTTAAGTCCCATGGACAAAGTGGTGACTTGACAGGAGGATTAATACGCAAGACCCCCTGTAAGAAGGTCTTTACCAGCGAGTGGGTGGCCAGCGGCCTCTGAAACCACACTGACAGAGCTGAGATCTGTCCCTTGATTGTGCTTAGTGCCAGGCCTTTATCCACTCCTAGCTGGAGAAAACTTAACACCCTAGCAATAGTATATTTGCGGGAATTCCATCTTTTGGATTCACACCAGCCTACGTAGTTCCTCCACACCCTGTAATAAATCACCCTGGAGACCGGCTTTCTAGCCCTAATCAGGGTAGGGATTACCTGCCTAGACAGACCTCTACCCCTGAGAATCAGGGATTCAGCCTCCAGGCCGTCAAATTTAGACGCCGTAATGTAGGGTGGAGGATCGGGCCTTGTGAGAGTAGGTCTGGTTGTAGAGGAAGAGTCCAAGGGTCTCCCACTGCCATCTTCAGGACTAGTGAGTACCATGTCCTCCGGGGCCAAGCCGGAGCTACTAAAATGACTGGCTTGTGCTCCACTCTGATCTTGCGCAACAGGCGAGGGAGTAACTGTAGCGGAGGGAATGCATATAGAAGTTTGAATTGATGCCAAGGGCAAACCAACGCATCGGTTCCGCAGGCCATAGGATCCCTCGTTCGAGACACGAACCTGTCTAGTTTCTTGTTGAACCTGGATGCCATTATATCTACGTCTGGCATTCCCCACCTCTGGCAGATTGTCTGAAAGACCTGGGGATGCAGAGACCACTCCCCTGGCGACAGACTCTGGCGACTTAAGAAGTCTGCCTGCAGGTTGTCCACTCCGGGAATGAATATCGCCGAAATGCAGGGTACATGAACCTCTGCCCACTGAAAAATCAAGCTCACCTCCTGAGCGGCCCGACTCCTGGTTCCCCCTTGGTGGTTTATGTATGCCACCGCCGTGGCATTGTCTGACTGGATTCTCACCGGGAACCCCTTTAATCTGGAGGTCCATGCCAGAAGGGCTAGGCGAGCAGCTCTGATCTCCAAGATATTGATGGGGAGCTGCCTCTCTGCTTTCACCCAAGTTCCCTGGCGAGAGGACCCCTCGAAGACCGCCCCCCCCAGCCTGCCAGGCTGGCGTCTGTGGTAACTACCTTCCAGACAACAGGGCTGAAGGATTTTCCCTTTAGAAGATTCTGGGGGTTCAACCACCAGGCCAGGCTTTGTCGGACCCTTGATGATAGCGCCAAAAGGGGACTCTAAGGCATGTGCCCTCTTGCCCCAGGCTGCTAGAATGGCTGCCTGTAGGACGTGAGTGTGGATCTGAGCGTATGGTACTGCCTCGAACTAGGTTGCCTAGTAAATCGCATACACAGGCGAATAGTTGGTTTTTCCTTGTTTAGAACCAACTGAACCAGCCCCTTGATAGCCTCGATCTTTACCAGGGACAGGAACACTCTTTGCTGTTCTGTGTCTAACCTCATGCCGAGGTATTCCAACTGCTTTGTAGGCTGGAACGCTGACTTTCCCCGGTTTAGGACCCAGCTGAATTCTTCGAGGTACCGAACCGTGAGGTTTACTGCCTTTTGCAGACCCGGTCGTGAGTGATCTATGATTAAAAGGTCGTCCAAGTATGCTAGGACTGTGACCCCTTGGATCCTTAAATTGGCCAGAACTGGGGCTAGGATCTTCGTGAATACCCGGGGGGCCGTGGCCAGCCCGAAGGGGAGCGCCCTGAATTGGAAGTGTCGCTGCCCCACCGCGAAGCGTAACAATCTTTGATGCGACTGAAAGATTGGTACATGAAGGTAAGCATCCTTTATGTCTATGGAGGCCAGAAAATCGTCTTTCTGAAGCGCGGCGGTTGCTGACCGGATGGATTCCATCCGGAAGGAACGAACCTTTAGGTAACCGTTTAACCTCTTTAGGTCCACGATTGGCCTGACATCGCCGTTGGGCTTTGGTATGACAAAGAGATTGGAATAGAAACCTAGCCCTTGCTCTTGGGCTGGCACCTCTATTATTACGTCCTGGTAGAGCAGGTGATCCAAAGCTGCCAGCAATGATGCCTTCCTTGCTGGATCCCTTGGTAACCTTGATTATTGAAAATGAGGCGGAGGATACCTTAGAAACTCCAGTCTGTAGCCTGTGGTTACAGATGCCCGGACCCATTTGTCGGGGATCTTGGCTTCCCAAACTTCTGAGAAGAAACGAAGCCTTCCCCCCACCCGCGAGAGTGGGGGCGCCCCTTCATAAGGCAGACTTAGGGGCTGTCTTTGTCGGCTTGCGATACCATGGCCTCTTACCCCCAGGGGCCTGTCCCTGCGATCTACTGTTTAACCACTTGACCACTGGGCACTTAAACCCCCTTAATAACCAGACCAATTTTCAGCTTTCGGTGCTCTCACAGTTTGAATGACAATAACTCAGTCATACAACACTCTAACCAAATGAAATTTTTGTCCTTTTTTTCCCACAAATAGAGCTTTCTTTTGGTGGTATTTGATCACCTCTGCGTTTTTTATTTTTTTCGCTATAAATGAAAAAAGAACGTAAATTTTGTAAAAAAATGAATTTTTCTTCATTTCTATTATAAAATTTTGCAAAAAAGTAATTTTTCTTCATAAATTTGGCCTAAAATGTATACTGCTACATATCTTTGGTAACAAAAAAAAAAAAATTGGATAATATTTAGTCTGGGTGAAAGTTATGGGGTCTACAAGCTATGGTACCAATTACTGAAAATTGATCAATTTGATCACATCTGATGTACTGACAGCCTCTCTCATTTCTTGAGACCCTAACATGCCAGAAAAGTACAAATACCCCCCAAATGACCCCTTTTTGGAAAGAAGACATTCCAAGGTATTTAGAAAGAGGCATCGTGAGTTTTTTGAAGTTGTCATTTTTTCCCCACAATTCTTTGCAAAATCAAGATTTTTTTATTTTATTTTTTTTTCCACAAAATGTTCATATTATTAGGTTATTTCTCACACACAGCATATGCATACCACAAATTACACCCTAAAACACATTCTGCTATTCCTCCCGAGTATGGCGATACCCCATGTGTGAGACTTTTACACAGCGTGGCCACATACAGAGGCCCAACATGCAGGGAACGCCATCAGGCGTTCTGGAACACCCAGACCAATTCTGACATTTCTCTCCTACATGGAAAAATCATCATTTATTTGCTAGAAAATTACATAGAACCCCAAAACATTATATATGCTTTTTTAGCAAAGACCCTAGAGAATACAATGGCGGCCGTTACAACTTTTTATCTCGCATTGTATTTGCACAGCAATTTTTCGAACGCGTTTTTTTTTGGAAACAAAACAGTTTTGTGCTTAAAAAAAACAAAACAGTAAAGTTAGCCCAATGTTTTTGCATAATATGAAAGATGAAGTTACGCCGAGTAAATAGATACCCAACATGTCACCCTTCAATATTGCACACGCTTGTGGAATGGCGCCAAACTACGCGACTTAAAAAATCCCCATAGGCGACGCTTTAAATGTTTTTCCTGGTTACATCTTTTTAGTTGGAGAGGAGGTCTAGGGCCAAAATTATTGCTCTCGCTCTAACGTTCGCAGCGATACCTCACATGTGTGGTTTGAACACCGTTTTCATATGTGGGCGGGACTTGCGTGTGCGGTCGCGTCTGTATACGAGCACACGGGTACAGGGGCGCTGTAATTTTTTTTTTATTTTTTTATTGTTCATTTTACTTTATTTATTTTAGTTTGACACCTTTTTCCCCAAAAATAAATGTTTTGGTTACTTTTATTCCTATTACAAGGAATGTAAACATCCCTTGTAATAGGAATATAGCATGACAGGTCCTCTTTACAGTGAGATATGGGGTCAATAAGACCCCACATCTCCCCTCTAGGCTGGGAAGCCTAAAAAAAAAACGATTGCAGAGTATTGCGCGGGGGAGTATTGCGCGGGGGAGTATTGCGCGGGGGAGTATTGCGCGGGGGTACTGCAGAGTATTGTGCGGGAGTATTGTGCGGGAGTATTGTGCGGGAGTATTGTGCGGGGTACTGCGGGGTACTGCGGGGTACTGCGGAGTATTGCGGGGTACTGCGGAGTATTGCGGGGTACTGCGGAGTATTGCGGGGTACTGCGGAGTATTGCGGGGTACTGCGGAGTATTGAGGAATATTGGGGGTATGCAGAGTATTGAGGAGTATTGGGGGTATGCAGAGTATTGGGGGGGGGTATGCAGAGTATTGGGGGGGGTATGCAGAGTATTGGGGGGGGTATGCAGAGTATTGGGGGGGGTATGCAGAGTATTGGGGGGGGTTGCAGAGTATTGGGGGGGGTATGCAGAGTATTGGGGGGGGGTATGCAGAGTATTGGGGGGGGTATGCAGAGTATTGGGGGGGGGTATGCAGAGTATTGGGGGGGGTATGCAGAGTATTGGGGGGGGTATGCAGAGTATTGGGGGAGGTATGCAGAGTTTTGCGCAGGGAAGGAAGGAGTTAATGCAGGGATGGCTGAGCAGGGATGGATGGATCTGTGACTGCAATAGTCACAGATCCATCCCACACTGCTGCAGCCATCCGCGCTCTCCTCTCACGCTGTACCGATCGGTACAGCGAGAGGAGGGAAGAACCGGCGTCAGCAAGTGACGCGGTTTGTTTACATGTGATCACGCCGTCATTGGACGGCGCGATCACGTGGTAAGGAGCCGCCACCATTGGCTCCTTACCGAGATCACTGACGCTGCGGGTCCCGTGGACCCGCCGAGCGCCGTGACCGCGTGTGCGCGCCCGCTCGGGCGCGCGGATCTGACGCACGTCAGATTTGTTTACACACGTGGTCGCGCCGTCATTGGACGGCGCGATCACGTGGTAAGGAGCCGCCGCCATTGGCTCCTTACCGCGATCATCGGTGCTGCGGGTCCCGTGGACCCGGTGAGCACCGGTGATCGCGTGTGCGCGCCCGGTTGGGCGCGCACACCTGACTCTAACGGAGGACGTCCATGGACGTCCTGTTAGAGTACAGGAACAGCCCTATAGCCGTATTTCGGCTATAGGGCGGTGATTAAGTGGTTAACGTTGGATCGTGCAGGCGGCCGTCGATACTGCCTGGAATTTGAGGGCCCCGAGACAGGAAAGAGCTGCCTTTTAAATGTAGGACCCCGGAATGTCTTTTTGACCGGTAAAAGGGTACTCTTGCCATTTGAAAATAGTCTGAATATATTTATCCAGATCCTCTCCGAAGAGTCGTCCACCATGGAAGGGAAACCCTGCCAGAAGCTTTTGCATGGGGGCTCCGCCACCCAGTTCTTCAACCATAAGAGCCTTCTCATGTGCACCAAAAATAGTGATAAACGAGAGGCTTGCTGGATGGAATCTTTTATAGCATCTACAGCAAAACACAGAGCTCTGGGAATGTCAGAAAACTCTTCTGCTTGTTGGGTAGGCATGTCCTTTAACATTTCTTTTGTCTGGTCTCTTAACGCCTGACAAACGCCAATTGCAGCCACAGCTGGCTGTACCACTGCTCCTGCCGTAGCAAAGGATGCTTTTAAAAGTGTCTCTAACCTTTTATTAACCGGATCTTTAAACATATGTATGTTTTCCACCGGGCAAGTTAGTGATTTATTCACACATGAGATGGCTGCATCCACTATTGGGAGCCTCCACCTCTTGGAGAATCTTTCCTCCATGGGGTAAATGACCGCAAATCTTTTCGGTGGCAGAAAAATCCTGTCCGGGGCCGTACCCAATCCCGAAAGATCAATTCCTCCAAGAGAGGATGGACCGGAAACACTGCGTTGCTTAACGGAGCTTTCAAAGAGCCCAGAGAGGATACCGGAGGAACCTGAGGCTCTGGCAATGGTAAACTAAATGCCGAGCGGACCATGTCCGTCAAAGACTGTACCCACAGTCTTTCTGTCTGGGAGTCTGAAAATGGTTCCTCAGAGGCAGATCCCTCAATCCCTGAACCCTCTTGGTTCAGGTCTAGTTGATCCTCCTGTGATTCCAATTCCTCCGGAGAGAGAATCTCAGCATCTGAGGATACACCTCTTGGTGATGGGGATCTAACCCGTTTCTTACCCGGAATAGCTCTAGCGATCAATGCTGCTATTCTCTCTTCTAGCCCCCCTAGGGATACGGCTAGCATCTCCTCTGAGATAAACACAGGGCTGGGCTGATCTGGGCCAGCCTCTGCACCAGATCCCCCTAATGGCTCATCCAAGGCACCCTTTATGTTAATAAGTTGCGGGGAAAGTATCGGCATATCATCAGAATCAGAAGGGGAACCCCTTTGTTTTTTGGTCTTTTTTGTACCCTTTGACCCCGAACCTTTGGAAGCCATAATACAATATCGAGGGACTCCGCCCACACAACAGACTGTAGTGGCCAGGAGTACAAAACCAGAGTTTAGGGGACAATAGATCACTAATGCCCAAAAACTGATGGGATCTCGTATGTTTCTCTCTTTTTTTTTTTTTTTTTTAAATATATATTATATATATTTTCCTTTTTTAGAAACATACAGTGACCCCAAACTTAGTTTGCCAGCCTCCAACCTGTATGCAAAAAGGGGGATTTCTTGGCTTA
This sequence comes from Rana kukunoris, assembly GCA_029574335.1. NCBI lineage: Eukaryota > Metazoa > Chordata > Amphibia > Anura > Ranidae > Rana > Rana kukunoris. Next base: position 79,287 of record JAJQKJ010000376.1, on the reverse strand, counting down.
ACAAAAAAGGCATTGGAACAAAGTCCAGCCTGTACTACCCCTCTTCCGCCACCGGGAGTCACTGTTCTGCCGCTCTGCGTCCTCTCCTTCTGAAATCAGCCTCAGACTGAGCACTGACAATGCCTGCTGATCTATAACAGCACAAGGCGCGCCCCTGTATGACGCCGCAGGCACGCCCCCCCCCCCGCCCTCCCGTCTGAACGGCGCGAAAAACGTCTATAAGACGTGCGCGCGCGCACGCGCGCGCGCGTATGCCGGAACAGGAGAAACATGGAGGAGCCGCGCTGCTGGAGACCCAGGACTGCAGAAAACAGGCGGCAGATTCAAACCCCCGGCCAGGTAGGACTCTCCAAAAGGCCCCTAGGGATCCTTACTAGTCCTAGGAAGAAAGCAGCAGGTTAGCTAGCAACACATTCTTAGACAGGGGAACCTAGTGATGGGGGAAAAAAGGTGTCATCCTGTCTCTCTCAGACATAGTGAGCACGGTTGCCCATGCAGAGCATACTTAGGCTATCCCCCCTTTTAGGTTACCCCGGAGAGCCTGCTGTCGAACCAAGTCCCGCAGGCTCCCCCTTACCTGCTCCATGCTGCAGGATGTTTGTCCAGCAAACTGATCCAATCTTCTCCCATCTCCGTGGGTAGCGTAGTAGACCTTCAGGCCCTGGGGTCCTATGAAGGTACCCACTGTCCTGGACCTATATAGCACCCTGGCAAACAGGAACTTATGGTTTTTTACAAACTCCAAGTCCTGGGCCCAGGGTCCAGCCCTCCAAAGAGGAGCATTATAGGCAAAACCCCACGGTTTGGGGCCCGGGTACTGTCCACTTTGGCACTGAGGCTCCTTGGACAGATCCGGTTAGCCCGCCCTTAATCCCAAGGATGTGGAGCAAAGCTATTCCGTGACCAACACCTAAGACACTGGCGAAAAAACTGAGGGACTCCCTCTAGGGGAGGGGGTTATATAGGGAGGGGACTTCCTGTTTGAGATTGCCAGTGTCCACACCTGAAGGTACTCCATATAACCCATATAGTAATGAATATGCCGCTCTGTGTCCCGTGATGTACGAGAAAGAAAGTAACATGCCAAATGGCTGCTTACTCAGGTTGTGCCTTGATCCCGGCACTGAGGCTTTATGGCGTTATTCGATATCCAATCGAACCCGCAGATTCGGATATGGTACGGTGATCCGTCGCGCTGGTAGTCTCACTGGCCGGCGTGCGTTCTACCGTCGAAGTAACGTGGATTCGGAGATGGATCGAAAATCCGTCGCACTGCTAGTTTCGATAGCCGGCGTGCGTTCCACCGTCGAAAACTATATATATATATTTTTTTGGTACTTATATAGCGCCGTCAATTTAAATCTGTGGGTTTTGTCACAGACGGGAGATACATTTCTGCCTTGTTTAGACAATACATCAATTACTACCAGGTGTCGGCTACAGAGGTAGCCAGAAAGGTTTAAGGCGTTGGAAAACTTCAGCTGTTCAGAATGAGGCAATTAAGGCCTCTATAAAGTTATCCAAAGGATGACTACTGATTGCTGCATCCTGAGGCTTTTTGAGTTAAGGAGAGCAGTGAGAAAGACTTCTGAAGAGGTGAGGTGTTTGTTGATTTTTCTTTGTGATAAAAATCAAAAAGACTATTGTTTCTCTGCTGTATGACCAGCAGTGTCTGCCCAGCAGTAGGCTGTGCCAAACTCCATAGATAGGTTCCTGTGCGGTGAAGGTAGACGCCCCAAGTGGCCAGGGTTTATTTTATGTTATGTTTATGCTGTTTGGATGGTTGCACTTGTTTCCAGCAATATGGAAGAATAAACCAAACTCTTTGTTTTCAACTGTCTTCGGCTGCCTCTCTGTATAGTTCAGGGGGTCACACACCCCCGCTAAACAGCTAACCCCTTACAAATAAATATATATATATACATTTAAAGTTTAGTATCAAAAGAAAGTACCATCTGTCCTCAAGAAAACTGTCAACTATGTCAAGATTGGCTAGGTTAATAACTGATCTGTTTTACACTATTGGTGGCCTGGTTTCCCTTTTCTGATGGTATCGGCGGCTCTTCACAACCCCTGTTCTAGTGCTGAATTGGTATACAATTCTGCAGCCTAAGGAAGGTCCATGAAATACCATAGAATGTGAAACATGAGGTGGAAGAAAAGTGTCGGAGTCCAGAGAGAGGTAAACTCCCAACAGCAGTGAAACAAAAACTGTGAATCTATGCTGGATAACTAGGGTGCGCCATAAGTGTGGGTCATGTATAAGAATGAATGGGGCTGTGGCATGCATCTGCCTTATGAAGACAGCCTAGTGGAAGAATTAGCTTAGTGAGTTTGTGTGGCACCAGAGCAAATAAAATTGCCAATCAAGATGTTAGGTTTAGGGTATGTACATTGTCCAGTGGCATATCCACCATCAGAATAAGCATACAGTCGTGTGACAGTGGCAATTTACATTTTTTATTTTGTTTGGGGGGGCTGTGTCAGTGTGTTTTTATTATAATTTTTATTGTTTACCTTTTTAAGCCCTGTTGGGGGGGGGGGGGGGGCTTTGGTGAGATTTCAGGGGTCTTTCCTAACAGACCTCTGACATCTCTCCTTTGAGACAGAGAAAGGGACTAAGGACACAGATTCCCCAGTCCCTTTCTCTGCAGCTAAAATGAATGGACAGAAGCTCCTCTCCATTCATAAACTGAAGCATCGTAAACGCAGGTTACAATGTTTCAGTTATGTAAATGGACAGAGTCATTGATCACTGACTGTTTATTCGGAAAAGGTAAGACCACCACGGAGGACTACAAGGGGGACAGAGCGTGGAGGACAGCAGCAGCACGGAGGGGGATACAGGGACAGTCAGCGGTGAGGCTTGGGGGGGGGGAAGAGTTCCAACACTGTATAAATTTCACTAAAGCAGCTGAAAGGGGGGGGGGGATCCAGGGAGAAGCTGTCAGGCTTTATTGAAATGTATACAGGCAGATCGGTGCATGTAACCCCCCCCCCCCCCCCCCCCCCCCCCCGCCCTATCATCCCTGACACCCCCCCCCCCCCCCCCCCCCGAGTACAAGTAAACTACTAAATAAACTAGAATTTATAGTATAAATGAATATAAAATGTTTTTTGGCAAAAATTATTATAGCGGGCATTGACAAGAAATGTCACGGAAATAGACAAACAGTGGCTAGTTTTGGATTACTTCTTGGATGGCTAGAAGAATTGTGAGTTTCTTACCTAAAGCCACATCACCGTTTGTGTCCTCACCAGAAGGATCTCCAAAACCTCCATTTTCTTCTAAGATAAGTAGTGGGTCATCATCTTCCTGTTTTCCAGCCATTCCTAAAATAATCCAGCAATCCTCTTGAGATTCTGGTCACTATGTGAGGTTCATCTGACAATATGCTCAGTCTTCCAGCAGAGAGGACTAACATGGAGGGTCTCACGAATGGAGAAGCTTTAAAACTGGCTGACACATCGGCAACTTCATCTCCTCAGGAGCGCTTCTGCAAACAACATTAGTGAGAAATAATTTAACCAAGCCACATTTGATATTAAAACATTATAAATCAATGCTCTTAGACCCCATGCACACTATACCACTTTTGTTGTCTGATTTACTTTAGATTTACCAAAACCATGTAGTGCAAGGGTCTGCCCGATTGCATACAAATTGAAACTCTTACGGTTTGACCTCATATTATATGGTTTTGGTAAATCTGAAGGAAAAAAAATTCACAGAAAATTGTATAGTGTATATCCAGCTTTAGGGTTCATTCACACAGCATTTCTGGCAGTACACTGCCCAGCTCACCATATCTGCAGCAGTTATGGGCAGACATTTTCACTAAGTTTGTGCCACCGAGAAGCCTAAATAAATTTGATACATACATGGACATACATAGATTTAGAAGGAAATTGAACATCAAACGTTACATGATTGGGAATTCATTTGCCAATTCTGCTCCCTCTATAATGGCTATGTGCATTCAGGCCTGGCCAATGCCTCTTTATTCAACCCCCAAGGTGGACTGGCACCATCTCTGAAAATTTTCCGAGATCTGGAGACAATTGAAGTTAAGAAGGCGAGACTCAATAAGACTCTCCAGGAGGGTCTAGATTCCTTATGTACTAATAAGGAACTAGTGATTAGACCAGCCAATAAGGGGGGGGGGGGGGGAATAGTAATTCTAGACAGAGTGGACTATCTCAGGGAATTACATAAGATTGTTGATGATCCAAATACCTACACCAAGTTGACAGGTGACCCTAAGATTAAAGAGAGGGTTCACCCAAAAATTTACTTTCTGTCATTACCTCATTTGCTCCAGCATACTGCTAACATCTGCAGTATGCTGTTTTTTTTTTTTTGCTACTTATCTTTTTATGATCCGTTGTAATCCGGCTCCGAGCGGGGGGATTACTTCCAGGTATAGGCGTTCCTAAACGAAGAGGAGTTGATTGACGGCTGCGGAAGGCGCGTCACGCCTTCCGAAAATACCCGAAGTGACGCTCGGGTGTTTACGGCGCCTTCGCAGTTAGCTCTACACGGCAGGCGCAGGCGTCGCAAACACCCGAGCCTCACTTCAGGTATTTTCGGAAGGCGTGACGCTCCTTCCGCAGCCGTCAATCAACTCCACTTCGTTTAGCAACGCCCATTGCCCGCAGGATTCCCCACTCGGAGGCAGATTACAACGGGTCATAAAACGATAAGTAGCAAAAAAAAAAACAGCATACTGCAGATGTTAGCAGTATGCTGGAGCAAATGTCAAAAACTTGATTTCTGGGTGAACCTCCGCTTTAAGTTCTAAAAAGGATTTGGAGATGATTTATGGAAAAGGTTACCATGAAGGTATATTGTCTTTTAAGGAGAAACTTTACCTTCTACCTAAAGCCCCTCGCACTCCTACAATATATTACCTACCGAAACTACATAAAAATCCGGTCTGCCCCCCGGGACGCCCAATAGTAAGTGGCATAGATTCGGTCACGTCCCAGGTGGGTAGATATGTAGATTTCTATTTACAACCACTTGTTAAAAGGGTTCCGTCATATGTCAAGGACTCTAGACATATTATTAATATCCTTGCAGGATGCCTTCCTACTAATAATGTGTGGATGGTCACCATAGATGTGACATCTTTGTATACAATTATACCTCACGCATTAGGCTTCGATGCAGTGCAATACTTTTTAGTAAAGGATTCAGGGTTGAAGACAGAGCAAATTGATTTTGTTATATCGTTACTCAAGTTCGCGGCCGCTTCAAACTACTTCTGGTTTGATAGCAACTTCTACGGGCAAGATACAGGAGTTGCTATGGGGGCCAAATACGCTCCTAGTTTGGCCAATTTGTTTATGGCCAAGTGGGATATTGATGACATCCTCCTCCTATGGGCTGGCGAACGACAAGGTTTGGCCAACTTCATGGAGTCCCTCAATATTAATTTGAGGGGGATTCAGTTGAAGTATGAGGCGAGTCAGAATGTAGTCCATTATTTGGACCTCAACATTGAAGTCAAAGATGGGAAATTTGTCACGTCCACCTTCTTTAAGGAAACAGATCGGAACTCCTTTATTCCGACTGACAGCTGCCATCACGAACTATGGCTTAGAGCTGTGCCGAAAAGCCAGCATCTCCGATTGGGGAGAAATTGCACTGACTTTCGCCAGTTTTTGACTCAGGCTAATGTTTTGACCAAACGTTTTGTGGAAAACAGTCTTTGCAGAGAGAAAATATTGTGAAATATGGATGCGCTAGTGTTAACTTACAAGTGTAAACGTAAAATTGCAAAATAATAATAATGCGAATTGATCAGGGAGAGACAATCTCCATGTGCAAATAATCAATGGTAAAAACATATACATCAAGTGATAAGTCCAAAACCAAGTGCACAAAATAAGAGTTCCAAACAGGAAAAAACATACAAGCCTTCCTCCACTAGGAATGCGAGTCCCAGATACTCCAAGGCTGCAATCCGTTGAGCAAGCACTCACAGGTGGATGTTGTATGAAAGAAAAAGGAAAGAGAACCTCATTGCACAAACATCAAAGAAAACGGTCGTACGATCCTAAAAGTAACAGCAATTGCACTCACGAATCCCCGCTTAATGCAAGCATTGAACGCCGCTCAGTGTGCAGTCCTCATCAATCCGATCCGATGGGCTCGAAGCCGATCGTAAGCTCGTCCCTACACGTTACGTCACGGTCACGCGACTTATTCATGGGATACTGCGTGCTTTAGGTGGCTTAGGCTTAAATAGCCTACTCATTATTAGCGTGAGCAGCAGGGATAAACACATCATAGAGGCAACAAAAACTTGCACACATAGTGAGATTCTAAATGAGCGCAAATGCAGATACATAAACATACATAGTTTTAATACTTATACATGAACCATAAAAAAGATTTTAAAAGATTTTAAAAAAGAGTTTAAAACCAACTAATCCTTTTGAAATACTGAATACACCCTCTGGTGGCAGGTTGGTGAACTGAATGTATCTAGTGATACCAAATGCCATAATATGTGTATTATAAGAACTACTAATATTAAAAATGTTAAAAATATATTAAAAATCCCAAGGTTGATTAAGATATTATATGTGAGTCTGCACAGATTACAACCCATCAATAAAAACCACAGAATAATTCCATCAATACATTAAAACATGTATTAAAACTACATTAAGAAATGTGTATGAAGGTAAGGTTTAAAAATCAGAAATAAAACAATTAAGATCAAAATCAATGTTCAAGCCATTGGGAGATAAGGTCTGCATCTCATGTATCCAGCGAGACTCAGATTTGCTCAATTCCCTTATTTTGTGGCTGCCTCTCCAGTGCGGAGTGTATTTGGCAATGGCCCAAAATTTCATTTCTTTGGAATTTTTGTGATGACACACATCGAAATGTCGCGACACATTGTGTTTAGGGAAGGCTTTTTGTATATTTTGGACATGCTCCCTAATGCGCTTCCACATCGGTCGCTTAGTGCGTCCAACATACTGAAGAGAGCAGGAGCACTCCAATACATACACTACCCCCTCAGTTCTACATGTGATAAGATCCTTTATAATATCATATTCCTTTTTCGTTACCGTGGATATAAATTTTGAACATTTTTGTCCATTAAACAACAATTAGACGATTTTGAGATGTTTGGCATATGGGCTACAGCATAACTACTTCTGGCATAAATCGGAGTATTATAGACAACTTAATGGTATAGGAATGGGTGCCAAATATGCACCAAGTGTGGCTAATGTCTTTATGTCTGAGTGGGAGGAGTCGTCCATATATGAGAATATGCCTGAACAGCTCACACTCTATAGAAGATTCATAGACGATTGTATCATCATTTGGAAAGGTGATGAGGGTTCCTTAACCCAATTTTTGGAAAAATTTAATTGTAACCAAAAAAACATAAAACTCACCTATACTATCAGCAAAACAACCATCCAGTTCCTTGATCTAGAGATCACTATGGAAAACCAACAGCTAAAAACAAAAACATACTTCAAGCCGGTCCAGAGAAACAGCTATATACCTGTAGATAGCTGTCATCATGACCCATGGCTAATTAATATACCAAAGGGTCAAATGCTAAGGATCCGAAGAAATTGCTCAGACCCACAGGTATTTCTGGACCAAGCACAGATGATTGGATCAAAATTTATTGACAAAGGTTATAATAAGGATTTTATTGAGGAACAAATCGTCAAGGTGTATGAAACACCACACACCTCTCTAATACAAGACAAAATAAAACAACCTAGGCTGGAAAATGAATTACCAATAATTCTAAACTATAGTACCCAACATAAGCAACTTGAGACCATCATAAAGAAACACTGGCCAATATTGAAAGCAGATAGGCAACTACAGGGAATCCTACCCAGTTTCCCAAGGGTGGTGTATAGAAGAGCTCCCACTCTAAGGGATCTGGTAGCTAAAAACATTCCTGATCCACCAATGAGAAATAACCTACTTACCTTTTATCAGGGAAAAGGATTCTTTCCATGTAAACGGTGTTTTGCGTGTAGACAGACTAATTTTAATGGACAAAAATGTTCAAAATTGATATCCACGGTAACGAAAAAGGAATATGATATAAAGGATCTTATCACATGTAGAACTGAGGGGGTAGTGTATGTATTGGAGTGCTCCTGCTCTCTTCAGTATGTTGGACGCACTAAGCGACCGATGTGGAAGCGCATTAGGGAGCATGTCCAAAATATACAAAAAGCCTTCCCTAAACACAATGTGTCTCGACATTTTGATGTGTGTCATCACAAAAATCCCAAAGAAATGAAATTTTGGGCCATTGCCAAATACACTCCGCACTGGAGAGGCAGCCACAAAATAAGGGAATTGAGCAAATCTGAGTCTCGCTGGATACATGAGATGCAGACCTTATCTCCCAATGGCTTGAACATTGATTTTGATCTTAATTGTTTTATTTCTGATTTTTAAACCTTACCTTCATACACATTTCTTAATGTAGTTTTAATACATGTTTTAATGTATTGATGGAATTATTCTGTGGTTTTTATTGATGGGTTGTAATCTGTGCAGACTCACATATGATATCTTAATCAACCTTGGGATTTTAAATATATTTTTAACATTTTTAATATTAGTAGTTCTTATAATACACATATTATGGCATTTGGTATCACTAGATACGTTCAGTTCACCAACCTGCCACCAGAGGGTGTATTCAGTATTTCAAAAGGATTAGTTGGTTTTAAACTCTTTTTTTAAATCTTTGAAAATCTTTTTTATGGTTCATGTATAAGCATTAAAACTATGTATGTTTATGTATCTGCATTTGCGCTCATTTAGAATCTCACTATGTGTGCAAGTTTTTGTTGCCTCTATGTTTTTTATCCCTGCTGCTCACGCTAATAATGAGTAGGCTATTTAAGCCTAAGCCACCTAAAGCACGCAGTATCCCATGAATAAGTCGCGTGACCGTGACGTAACGCGTAGGGACGAGCTTACGATCGGATTCGAGCCCATCGGATCGGATCGATGAGGACTGCACACTGAGCGGCGTTCAATGCTTGCATTAAGCGGGGATTCGTGAGTGCAATTGCTGTTACTTTTAGGATCGTACGACCGTTTTCTTTGATGTTTGTGCAATGAGGTTCTCTTTCCTTTTTCTTTCATACAACATCCACCTGTGAGTGCTTGCTCAACGGATTGCAGCCTTGGAGTATCTGGGACTCGCATTCCTAGTGGAGGAAGGCTTGTATGTTTTTTCCTATTTGGAACTCTTATTTTGTGCACTTGGTTTTGGACTTATCACTTGATGTATATGTTTTTACCATTGATTATTTGCACATGGAGATTGTCTCTCCCTGATCAATTTGCATTATTATTATTTTGCAATTTTACGTTTACACTTGTAAGTTAACACTAGCGCATCCATATTTCACAATATTTTCTCACTGTTTGATTTGGTCACACTCGGATTGCAGCCGTGTTATTTGTTTTTTTACTTAGTGCTCTTGAGATTATTAATGTAATTAGCGCTGTAGTTCATTTTCACTTAGTCTTTGCAGAGATCTGTTAACGAGACTCTGGAGGGAAGACCTCCTTTGTGAAAAGGATGCTGTTGAAAGTGTTATGTTTTCTGATGGGGTGCCTTTTATAACCACCTATTCTGTTCAGCATAGGGCCATTTCTCAAAAATGTTAAAAAACATTGGCATATATATATTGGGTTTAGTCAATTAGAAACCAAGTGGTGATTAATACAATCAACCCCCCATGTAGGGATATGTTGTTTTTTTAAACCAACTTAAAGGTTACTATAAATGCCGTCGCAGCAGGGTTTGTAGTTTGAATTCCAACTTACAGAGGTGTGTGACGACCTTTTTGTCTAGTGCCACAGGTAGAGAGTTTAAAATTACTTGTGCCTCTACGGGTGTAGTATACCTACTGCAGTGCCCGTGTGGCCTGCAGTATGTGGGCCGGACTAAGAGGGCCTTCCAAGTTCGGGTGAATGAACATATCACCAATATCTTGTCAGGGTTTAAAGATCACTCTGTATCAAATCACTATAGACTTAAACATCATAAGGATCCATCTAACACCATGTTTTTGGGGATAGACAAATTTAAGCCCCATTGGAGGGGGAGCCATCTAGTGAGAGAGATATCTAGGATGGAGATGGGCTGGATATATCGTCTCAAGACTTACACCCCCTTCGGATTAAATATAGAAACTGACATAAATGCAATAATAATGCCTAATGTATTTAATTTGATTTTTGTAAACTCATTGTGAGATGCACTATCAGAGGCACTTTTTGTGATTACAATACCTATTTTTTACAATTACACGTATCTATTAATAAATAGATATGTTCACATTTTTTTTTATTTATATATACATATATTTTTTCACCTAATATAATTAACCACTACCTTACTGGGCACGTATACCCCTTCCTGACCAGGTGAAATTTCAGCTTCTGGCACTGCGTCCCTTTAACTGACAATTGCACAGTCGTGCGACGTGGCTCCCAAACAAAATTGGCGTCTGTTTTTCCCCACATATAGAGCTTTCTTTTGGTGGTATTTGATCATCTCTGCGGTTTTTATTTTTTGCGCTATAAACAAAAAAAGAGCGACAATTTTGAAAAAAAAAAAGAATATTTTTTACTTGTTGCTATAATAGGCCATTTAAAAAAAATAAAAAATTCTCAGTTCAGGCCGATACGTATTATTCTCCATATTTTTGGTAAAAAAAAAAAAAAAATAATCGACTGGTTTGCGCAAAAGTTATAGCGCTTACAAAATATGGGACAGAGTTATTATTTTTTTTACTAGTAATGGCGGCGATCTGCGATTTTTATTGGAACTGCAACGTTATGGCGGACACATCGGACACTTTTGACACATTTTTGGCGCCATTCACATTTATACTGCGATCAGTGCTATAAAAATGCACCGATTACTGTATAAATGTGACTGGCAGTGAAGGGGTTAACACTAGGGGGCATGGAAGGGGTTAAATGTATTCCCTGGGTGTGTTCTTACTGTGTGGGGGGAGGGGGTGACTGGGGGAGGTGACCGATGCTGTATCCCTATGTACAAGGGACACAGATCGGTCTCCTCTCTTCCCTGACAGGACATGGATCTCTGTGTTTCAGGAAAAAACAAATCCAATCCTGTGTAGGTCCTGCGAGTCTAGTAGGGGAATAGATTGTAGTTGATTATCACAAGGGGAATGTAATTGCTATTGTAACTATATCCACTAACTGTAACCACTAACCTTAACCAAAAGCGTCAAGCACAACTACATCCAAAGGACCTCTGCATGCAACAGATTTAGACATTTATATGAAGAAAAAGGGAACTGCAATTTTGTCAAAAAAATAAGAAAAACCTCTAAAAACATATTGCTATTAATATTCTTATTGTTTTATGCAGCACAAAAGGGGGGGGTGTAAATATCTGACAAGGACCATATCCAGCTTTGGCAAAAGTATTTTTTTCACTAAAATGCAACATTGAAATGGTTTCAAAAGTTCTCCTACACTACAAATTCCCAATTGTCACATAGCTAATCAAGTTAGGGGAGAGAACTCTTGAGAGCAACATAACAGAAGAATACTAGGTAGAACATTTTTATCTTACAGTAATATTTCATTCATACCACATTTTCAAAACCTAAGCTATTGTTGTCGCCGTCGACCCCCTCCCACCCCCCCCCCCCCCCACAGGGGCTGCATTTGTGGTTCTGTATGTTTACCACAACTAGGTTAGGAGCTGTAGTTCATCTTATACCAGGAAAAGAGGGTAGGACTGGGTGTCAAATTCAAACACAAACAGGAAATGGTGTAGAACTTGAAATCAGAATGGAGTCGAGCTGGATATGGGCCCTTCGGTCTGAAATCTGTACTGAAGACGTTTGGAAAAGCACTAACTGAAAACTTCACCTTTCAGTAGAGGAGGGTTGGAATAAAAAAATATAATGAAATATATCTATATTGATTGGATAAATAATGATACTACCATACATATCATGATGTCAAGGTATTACACGAAGTAGTATGTGTTAATGCAACTGACATGGGTTTGCACCTGAGCTTTGCCGTACATGCGTCTCTGTTGTAGAGGTAGACCGATAAGGGTTTTTCTCTGGCCGATGGCGATATTTAGAAATTGGGGCGGCCAAAATATAATGCCGATTTTTGTGGCCGATTAAAAAAAAAAAGAAAAAATCAAACGTCACCCACTTCACTCCTTCCTGCTTACTCCTGTCACTCTAGCACACACTTCATGTCCTCAGTACAGATGGCACTGGCAGGTGGCACTGATTGGAACTGACAAATGGTACTATTGGCACTGGCTGGAACTAGTTGGCATTGGCAGGTGGCACTGGTTTGGAACTGACAGATGGCACTGGTTTGGGACATATGGCACTAAGCCAAGAGTAACTGTGTGAAACTAACAGAGAGAAGCTGTGAGCTTGATGTTGGGGGTGAGCGGGACCCAGTAGCTAAATTACACCAGCCAATGATTGGGCTGTCTTAGAAAGGGGTCGGGGCAAGTGGCAGGAAACCGAAAGCCCACAGGCCTGGGAATGGATTGATGCAGTGGAGGAAACCTATAGGATGGAAGAGCTGAAGGAAAGTGTTCTAGAAACAAACAAGGACTTCAAGGAAAAATGGAATAAGTGGAAAGAGTACAAAAAAAACATGGAGCTATGTGGAGAGATTGAGAGTCTCTTAGTTAAAATACTCTGAGAATATAGTACCTTTGGCATAAATATATTAATGGACCTTAAGCAAAGTTGGAAACCTTGGCCTTTAAACTACATAAATAATCTGCACATTAGTGTTTAATTCTTAAGCATTATTTCAATTAGAAAGTTAGTAGAGTACTGGGAGCCACGAGGGGGATGGGGTGTGGGTGGGGAGAAACGATATATATGTGAGCTTGTAAGACCCTTTGCCAAGGGGAAGACAATAACAGAAGTACTCGTAAGAATTAAGTACCCTGTGGGAAGGGGATATATAAAAATTTAAAACAATAAAAAAAATTAAAACTCTTGAAAGCATTATAGATGCAATAGATACTGCATGCTATAAAAAATACCACAGATGATGCAAAACCGTAAACAGAGACAAAAGAAGCATCAAACCATGAGCTGGTCTCTAGTGTCTGGTAAAGGCTGAAGTGGTAAAAAAATAAAAATAAAGGGGTCTGGGCCACATACACGTAGCGGCCCGCTCAGATGCCATCCAATTGGCTGGTGTAATATAGCTACTGCCTGGGTCCCACCCACCCTGGCCATTGAGCTGACAGCTCCTCTCTTTCTCCTCTCTGTTACTTGTCAGTTTCACACTCAGCTTGGCGCTTGATGCTGCCAGAGTCACTGAGTGTGGAGAAGGGGAGGGAGGAGAAACGGTGGTCAGTGTAAAATATCGCCCTACTTTTGATAGTAATCCGCCGATTTATCAAAAATGGCCGATATATCGGTCTACCTCTACTCTGTTGTGCCTCTAATTTAATCTATTCAGCCAAAAGCAGAGAGCATTAATCAGAAGGTTTTGGGAGGGGACCGCGCCCCTCCTGTCAAAACACAACAGTTTAGCGGGGGAGATCGCTATACTAACTTCACATAGTTAGTACAGCGGCTTTTTTCCAACATAAGCCCCATCTCTGTCCAGCAATATCCATGACTGTCTCAACCATCCGGGACTCTCCCTCCTGATTGACTGAGACACAGCAGTGGCGCCATTTGCTCCTGATGCCGTCAGTCATCCAGCCAATCAGAAGCGAGAGGGAGCAGGGCCAAACCATGGCCCCGTGTCTGAATGGATACAGGAAGCTGTGACTTGGCTCGGGTGCCCCCATAGCAAGCTGCTTACTGTGGGAGCACTCGACAGAAGGCAGGGGCTAAGAGCACCAAAAAGGGATCCAAGAAAGAGGAGGATCTGGGCCGCTCTGTGTATTATCCACTGCACAGGACAGGTAAGTATAACATGTTTGTTATATTATTAAAGAAAGAAAAAAGACTTTACAATCACTTGATTGATCTTTGCTTTGTTGTGTTTGAAAGGCTTGGATCTATGACTTTGAAGTTCTGCTACCCGTGTCATGAATATTTTAGTAAAAATGAAAAATAGAAAAAGTACTATTTGCATGCCATTTGCTTTATATAGACAAAACTACTTTCTAATTGTAGAGACCTCAAAACAAGAGAGAGCCAAGAACACTTGGTTACAAGTATTCTTATGTATTCCTTCTGTGTGTATCTTGACCATCCCATGTGTTTAAACAAATAATTCTTGTTTAGTCCTTTGGTCTTGAAAATTTGATTGTTAACCACTAAAGGACCTTGGGTGTTTTTCAGATTTGGCGTTTACAAGACTAAAACATTTTTTTTTGCTAGAAAATTACTTAAACCCCCCAAAACATTATATATATATATATATTTTTTAACACCCTAGAGAATAAAATGGCGGTCATTGCAATACTTTTTGTCACACCGTATTTGCGCAGCGGTCTTACAAGCGCACTTTTTTGGGAAAAAAAAATACTTTTTTAATTATAAAATAAGACAACAATAATTTTGGCCCAATTTTTTTACATATTGTGAAAGATAGTGTTACCCAACATGTCACGCTTAAAAAATGCGCCCGCTTGTGGAATGGCGTCAAACTTTTACCCTTAAAAATCTCGATAGGCAACGTTTAAAAGATTCTATAGGTTGCATCTTTTGAGCTACAGAGGATGTCTAGGGCTAGAATTATTGCTCTTGCTCGATTGCGGCAATACCTCACTTGTGTGGTTTGAACACCGTTTTCATATGCAGGCGCTACTCACGTATACATTCGCTTCTGCGCGCGAGGTCGTCGGGATGGGACGCTTTAAAAAATAAATTTTCTTATTTTTTACACTGAAAACAAAGTGTATCACTTTTATTCCTATTACAAGGAATGTAAACACCCATTGTAATAGAAAAAGGCATGACAGGGCCTCTTAAATATGAGATCTGGGGGTCAAAAAGACCTCAGATCTCATATTTAGACTTAAATGCAAAAAAAAAAAAAAAAAGAAAAAGGAAAGTGTTGTCATTTGAAAAAATGACATTTAAAAAATGTTGCTTTAAGAAGCATGGGTGGAACTGATGTTTTCACGTCACTTCCGCCCTGCTATGCTATGGGGACGGATGGGGGCCATCTTGCCCTCACTCGCAACCCCGTACAGCACGAGAAAGGACCCGATCGCCTCCAGCACTACCGACGGCTCCGGTAAGCGGCGAAGGGCACAGGAGAGCGGCGGGAGGGCCCTCTCCCACCGCCGATAAAGGTGATCTTGCAGCGAATCCGCCGCGAAGACCACCGTTATCATTTACAGGACCGCTCACGCTAAAAATGGATATCTCGTTTGTGGCAGCAGCTGCTGCCGTTACCGAGATATCCATCTGTAAAAAAAGGACGTATATCTGCGTGAGGAGGTCCTTAAGTGGTTAAAGATGAAAAATCCATAAATTTAAAGTACGGTAACTCAAACAGTTTACACTGTGTAGCCCATTTTCTGTGATGTTCATTACATGCTGAGGGCTGGGAGCGCCACTAAAAAGTTTTTTTTTTTATTGCCCTCCTTTGTATTAATGAGTTCTGTGTTACAAGGCGAGGAGACATCTTCACTGTGAGTGATGTTTTTTTGTATACTGAACAATTGCTGAAGTTCACAGATAATTTGCCAGATCAAGATCTGTTTAAAGTGGAGTTCGACCCAAAAGTGCAACCTCCGCTTATCTGCTTCCTTCCCCTCAGGTGCCACATTTGTGTGTTGAGTTATTTTGAGGGGACAGCAAATTTACACTGTTATACAAGCTGTACACTCACTACATTACATTGTAGCAAAGTGTCATTTATTCACTGTTGTCAAATTAAAAAATAAAGATAATAAAATAATTACAAAAACGTGAGGAGTGTACTCACTTTTGAGAGATACTGTACCTAATACTTGTGGGTTGTGCTTATTGCGATAGAAAAAAAAAAATCAAGATTTTCAAAAACAGTTTTAATTGTCAATTAAGCTACAACAAATGCCATTAGTATGTGGAACAATAACAACCACCACGTTTTATCTCTCTCTCGTGACAAATTTGACAATAGAGGTAAATATCACAGTAATAAAAAATAAAAATAGATCGCCAACTGTCAAAAAGGGCAGCCTGTCGGGGCCCTGCCCCAATAGTCTTTTTAGAGTGATAATTACCTCTATTGTCATTTTGAATGCTGAGAGAGAAAGAGGAGTTGATAAAAAGTGGCGACTGTCATAATCCACACACAAATGGCATTATTGTAGACTGTGTGCGCTTTCTTTGAATGTATCTGAGAATTGGAACTGTTGAAATAATAAGATGACAGTAAACGGATTCTTATTATAAAAAATAAGCATTACCCTCGAGTATTGGTTTATCACACTGTGCCAGACTGTGAGTGACAGTGCCTGTGCTTGTAGCTCCTGAAATGTCATTCTGTGTTCTAAAATCCCCAAAACTCTGTGTGATGATGTCACCATGCAGGTCACATTTACATAAGCTTTAACAGTTTGAAAAACCGAACAGAACTTCTGTTGAGTTTCTTGAACGGTTATTGTAAATGTGCACTGACTGCATGGTTTGTGGCATTTACACAAAAAAAACGCAATATTCTTGTAACAAAACTTGCGTTTGTTTGAGTAAATATTGTATCCAATGACTAAATCTGTGTCAGTAGTGCATGCGCAAACCTTAAAGCGGAGTTCCAGTCACTGCTGTAGCAACCTTGTAGCTGCTGACATTTCAAAAACACCCACCCATCCGTCTCATGATTCAGCGATGCGGCCACCCGAACCCTCGCCTCTCCCCGGCATCACAAGTGTGGGCACCTGGCTATGACAGCATGCGGCTTCTCAGCCGGGTTGCGCTGCGCCTCCTCAATGGCCACTGCTTGATCGTTCTTATAGGCGGCAGGAGGGCACACCCCCCTCCCGGCGCCATCTGCTGCTTCTCGGGGCTTACCTGTGCCATCGGGGGCCCGGAGAGATGATCGCCGTGCGCTGAATGGGAACCATAGAGATGACCAGATGGTCACCAGTCATCTCTGACCGTAGGAGGCCCGAGCGCGATGTGATGTGATGACGTCACACCCGGGTACCCATAAGTAAACAAACTGCAATTGCGGCTAGTAAGAATAAGATCGGTGAATTTTTTTTCACCATCTCATGCTCTCCAGCCGGGAGGGGAGATGTAAAAAAAAGTGTAAAAAATAAATAAGTATACTGCAAAATTAAAAAATTAAAACGCCCCTGGCCCCGGTACAGGTAAGTCTCGCCCACGTATGCAAACGTCGTTCAAACCACACATGTGAGGTGTCACCGCGTGCGCTAGAGCGTGTGCAACAATTCTCCCACTAGACCTTCTCTGTAACTCTAAAATGGTGACCCGTAAAAATCGTCACCTTTTTTAAGTAACAAAGTTTGGCGCCATTCCATGAGTGTGCGCAATTTTAAAGCATGACATGTTAGGTATCTATTTACTCGGCGTAACATCATCCTTCATATTTTACAAAAAAAATTGGGCTAAACTTTACCGTTTTGTTATTTTTTAATTAATGAAACCATTTTTTTTTCCAAAAAAAAAATGCATTTGAAAAATGATTGCGCAAATACCGTGCAAGATAAAGTTTCAATGACCGACATTTTATTCCCTAGGGTGTCTGCTAAAAAAACATAACATATAATGTTTGGGGGTTCTGAGTAATTTTCTAGCAAAGGAATTAGGGTTGTCCCGATACCACTTTTTTAGGACTGAGTACAAGTACCGATACTTTTTTTCATGTACTCGCCGATACCGAATACCGATACTTTTTTTAAACCACAATACAGATTAAGGATATTTTCTTTAGAATTATGAAGAACTCTAACTCAAGACATTATAAAAGAATAAAAATGAGTAAAAATGAATAAAAAAAAATTATTTTCTTGTCACGCAGTAGTAAAAACTCAAAGAATTTTCACAGAACATGTTGATAAATACAAAAAAAGTATTCTATTTAGGTATCGGGAGCATTTGCGCGAGTACAAGTACTCCCAAAAATACTAGTATCGGTATCTGGACAACCCTAAAAGGAATGATGATTTGTACATGTAGGAGAGAAGTGCCAGAATAGGCCCGGTATTGAAGTGGAGCCCAGGGGGGGAGTGGGAGCGGGGTGCCCATAAAAACTGGGTATCCACTCCCCCCCCCCCTCCAAAACAAATGAAACGCCAAATTTTTGGGTGGAACGTCCGCCCCTTAACCACAACTATTCAATTCTAGACAACTAAAATTTGTTTTAGTCGAACAAAATGTACTGGAGATTTTAGTCAACTAAATACGACTAAAACAATCGCAGATGACTAAAATGGGACGGAAACTAAAATAGAATTTTAGTCAAAAGACGAAAACTAAATCAAAGTTTCCTGCCAAAATGAACACTGCTGGTCGGCAAGTGGTTTTAATACGGGCAGATCATGCCGGAGAACTACTTTCTACTTCCAAGTTTCTGGCGCTTTTTAGAACTCTGACTTTTTAGAACTCTGACGTTTATTGTTGTGTCTAGAAAAACAGGAAGTTAGGGAAACTTTAGTGAGTGACAGAAAAAGAGAAAGTAAAAACCTGACAGGGCTGCAGACGCTCCATACTCTACGTAAACAAAACAAAAAACAAAGTTGTGCCTCCAGTTGCTGAGTGAAAAGTTTCACAATGTAGAGTTCTCCTCCTTATCACATTGGTGTCATAGAGGACTTATCCCATAGAGGTAGACGAAGCCCTCAGCTCCCTCTTACACAGAGGTAATGAAGTACTCCCTCTTGGGGGTATGAAGAGCACACTTATATGTGAGGTCTCACCCCAGGGAGATAAATCCCCCCCCCCGTGCAGCGCTCACCCACCCTCTCACCTCAGACTCAGCTCCTCAGCATCTTCCAGTCCGTTGTAATATCACGTGACAAGGGGGGCGCTCCCGAATCTAGAGCCACTCACAGCACCAGCACATCACCAGCAGCGCCAAGACCGTGCATGATTTCTCTACGCATGCGCAACACAGATCCTCTTTCCGCTATGTGCGCAAGCGTAGCATTCCTTTGCAGCCCAGCCTATCTCCGGTGTCCGTATGTTGGCTGTGCGGTAGTAATTCATGTTAATATGAGACGTGTGCGCTTGCGCAGCAGTCACTAAAGCGCCCCCTTCTACCATTGGTTGGGAAGGACATGAGTGCTCACATGATTGGTCTCCATAGCAATTGTACACTGAGAAGGTACACAGGGAAACAGAAGGAGCCAGCAGCAGAGGTTCTTTGGCTGCCATCGGTAAGGCAAGTGCAGGAGGGGATTCTAGGGCTGACTTTAGACTCAATCATTTTTTTTTATCTGATACAACAAAGATACGACTTTTGTGACCATTCATAAAATCTTAGAGCAGGGGTGTCAAACTAAATTTCATTGTGGGCCGCATCAGCATTATGATTGCCCTCAAAAGGGCCGGTTGTATCTGTAAGATTAGATGTCTAGCGCATCCCCTCCACTTACATTAGATGTCAAGAGCCACCTCACCATCAGAAGTCGAGTCCGCCACCCTCCCTTACATCACAGTGCACCAGACTTTCCTTATGCTGCTGCTGGGAAGAAGCTGGATGCATTGCTTGAAAGCAAAAAGTACAGGGTCTAGAGCTCTCCTGATGCTGCCGGAGCGGTGCGAGGGCCACATGAAATGGCCTGGAGGGCCGGATTCGGCCCGCGGGCCTTGTGTTTGACACCCCTGTCTTAGAGCCTTTTCATACATTTCAACCACCATTAATGAAAATTGGAGGGAGTTTCCAGAAAACTGATCCTTGCACTAGCTTAATTAAGCACTTAAGACCCGGACCAATATGCAGGTTAAGGACCTTGCCCCTTTTTGCGATTCGGCACTGCGTCGCTTTAACTGACAATTGCCGGGCGTGCAGCGTGTCTCCAAAACAAAATTGGCGTCCTTTTTTCCCACAAATAGAGCTTTCTTTTGGTGGTATTTGATCACCTCTGCATTTTTTATTTTTTACGCTATAAACAAAAATAGAGCGACAACTTTGAAAGAAATGCAATATTTTTTACTTTTTGCTATAATAAATATCCCCAAAAAAGATATAAAAAAAAACATTTTTTTCCCTCAGTTTAGGCCAATACGTATTCTTCTACCTATTCTAGGTAAAAAAAAATCGCAATAAGTTTTTAACAATTGGTTTGCGCAAAATTTATAGCGTTTACAAAATAGGGGATAGTTTTATGGCATTTTTATTAATATTTTTTTTTACTACTAATGGCGGTGATCAGCGTTTTTTTTTTGTGACTGCGACATTATGTATGGGGGACACATCGGACAATTTTGTCACATTTTTGGGACCATTGTCATTTCACAGCAAAAAATGCTATAAAAATGCATTGATTACTGTGAAAATGACAATTGTAGTTTAAGAGTTAACCACTAGGGGGGCGCTGTATGGGTTAAGTGTGACCTCATATGTGTTTCTAACTGTAGGGGGGTGGGGCTGGACATTTGACATCTTTGATCGTCTTTCCCTATATCAGGGAACAGACAATCAATGACACTGCCACTGTGAAGAAGGGGGAAGGTGTGTTTACACACACCTCTCCCGTTCTTCAGCTCCTGTGACGCGATCGCAGGACACCGGCGGCGACACGGAGCTTCGGACCGGGTCGCGTGCGCGCGCCGGTGGCCCATAGCTGGGCTCTTAAAGTGCCCAGCCGTGCCATTCTGCCGACGTATATGTGCAGGAGGCGGTCCTTAAGTGGTTAAAGGCCCATACACACGATTGAATATTCCGACAACAATTGTGTGATCAAAGGGTTTTGTCAGATAATCCAACCGTCTGTACGATCCATCGGACAATTGTTGTTGGAATTTCCTTCAACAAATGTTGGATAGCCATGCTCTCAAATTGTCCGACAATAAATGTGTTCCGTTGGATTATCCGATCATGTGTATGCAAGTTCGTCGGACTAAAATCCAAAGTACAAATACGAATGCTCCGAACCAATGCTAACCATAAGATAACATAGAAGTTGCCCAAAGGGTGGCGCTAAAGTGCAGAAAAAACACGTTGTTTCGTGAATGTTGGCTGAAAAAGTTCAGCCGTTTGTATGCAAAACAAGTTCATGGTCAACGCCCTTCGGACAAAAATCCACGGATTTGTCCGATGGAAATACGATCGTGTGTACGAGGCTTTAGGCTACATTCACAGGGGCGACCAAGACCATGTGCGTTTCTGCATGTTCCAAAATGTCACGTGTCGCATTAATTTCAATGGGAGAAACACAGAAATGTAGTCCCTGAACCTTTTCCAAAAACGAGGCGCACAAACCATATTTTTGGCCATGCATTTTGGCACGTACTAAAACACGCATGTTAGAAACAAACACGTGTTAACAATTAATGGCACTGCCGCATGTCTGCTAAAGGGCAGCGCATATCTGTGAGGGTCGGGAAAGTGCGCAATTTTGCATGCGCTCCCCACACACAAAGTGTGACCCTAACCTTAGTTATATAAGTTATTTAAAGTGGAACTTTAGTGAGTAAATGAAGTCTCGCTAGATCACTTCAGGTTGGCCCCTTTTGCAGGTATAGCTATGTAGAACATAAAAAATAAGTGCCTATGCTGTGCAACCCCTTCCCGCCTAAGGGTGAAACAAATCTAAATGCCTAAGCCCAATTTTGCAACTTTGATGTGTTAGTTAGTAGAACCGTACATATCATCACAACTACTTTGTGCATCCAGGTGGATTATATCTTTTTTTTTTTTTTCAGGACAAATTGGAATTTCTTTTAGTGGTAAATGGTAATGGATATCTCCTGATTTCTTTCTTTTGCTTCCCCTCAGATCTACAGTGACTGTGCTTCCAAGTGCACTTGCAGTGCAAAGTGGATTTGCCTTTAGTAAATCAGCCCCACTGGAACTGATACTAATTGGGGAAAAAAATTTATCCTGTCAAAAAAATACTGACATTGACCTTTGATTTTAATCCTGACCTTGACCCAAACACGAACCCTGGCATTGATCTGGATCAAACTTTGATCTAGGTCTTTAAAATATATATATATATATATTATTATTATTATTTATTAATTTTCTACACACGCTTTTTTTTATTTCTGTGTCCACAAGGACAGAGATTCAGAGACAGAAGACAGGGGTGGGCTTTACAACGACTGATCACTGTGATAGCCAATGAGAGGCTATCACAGCAATCACGTGACTCTCCGGGTCCCGTTCGTTAGACCCTGGACACTGTGCTGGGAGTGCGCCCTGTGGCGTGCTCCCAGCACAAAGGGAGGGATGGAAATATGCAGCCCCACAGCAAAAAGCCCAGTGCAGTGGGGCCACATATTTGTGTTACTTTGACACCAAGGGGTTAAAATATAGTAATAACAACAATCTATTTTTAGGCACTGCCAAGTTTGTAGAGTTCAATCTTCTGACAGCCTTTAAACAGAATTAAACCCTCCTAACCTTTACAACCAAGGAATCTGCTTTTGTTTGATCTGCAACTGCCAATCTACTTTACAACCATTCAAAGTCCAGAATGTATAAAGCCTGTCTGAGCTGTCAGAAAAAAGGGGGCGGAGAGCTGAAATAAAACATTGCAGAGCTCAGTGAGGAGAACTCTGAAAGATGATTGTAGGGAAGGGATACACTTTTCACAAAGCACACGGAAACAGAGCTCAGGCTGTCAATCAGCTGAAGATCCCCACCACCTTTTTTCTCTTGGTGTCAGGAAAACTTGTCAGAAGTGACTCATGCTGATAGCAGAGGAACAAAGCAGCAGACAGAAATTACACTTAGTGCTCTTAAAGAAGTTGTAAAGGATTTTTTATTTTTTTTGCTGAAATTACTGTTTACAGGGTATAGAGACATAAGGCCGCGTACACACAAGGAGATTCATCCGATGAAAACGGTCCGACAGACCGATTTCATCGGATATGTCTCCTGGCGATTTTGGTCTGATGTGTGTACACACGATCAAACCAAAATCCCTGCGGAGGGACAGCGCGGTGACGTGATGTTGACGCCGCCACGTCACCGAACCAGGAAGTAAAATACTTCCACGCATGCGTCAAATTCATTCGGCGCATGCTGGGGATTTATGTCCGCTGGTTAGGCGTACTAACCAGCGGACATGTCGGACAGACGGGTTTCCAGCAGACAAGTATGCTTTAAAACTTGTCCGCTGGAAAAACCTGTCTGCTAGCCCGTACACACGGTCGGATATGTCCGCTGAAACTGGTCTGCAGACCAGTTTCAGCAGACAAGTTTGATCGTGTGTATGCGGCCTTATAGTTAACTGATTCCTTTTAAAAATAGATAAAAATCAATCATATAATGTACCTGCAGTTTCAGTTTAGTTTTTGCATGCTTTTTCATGCTTCTGTGATGTACAGAGACACAGAGCCAATAGAGGGCAGTGATGGTTTGTAAAACAAAAGTGATTGGTTCTGAGGGGTTTTAGACACACAGTAATCACACCTCCTTGATTTGTGACCACAGAGAGAAAGCTCCCATGACTTTTTTCATAAGGAAACAGACAACCAGGAAGTGTCCAGAACAGAGAAGGATTACAGCAACATCATAGCAAAAACGAACAATGAGGACATGAAAACAGGACTGCAATAGGGTAAAGGAAGCTATTTAGCTAGAAAAAAATAATCCTTTAGTGAGCCTTTAATTGAGACAAGAACACACTATAAAGGGGTATGCTTTGTTCATATTTCATGTCTGATGTTTACAACAACTTTAAAGTAGCATATTGGTTATTGGTGCATACCAATTATTTTTTTATTTTATTTTTTCACAAGAAAAGTGCATACCAATTCTTAGATGTTGTGGTGGTATTAGTTTTCTTATTTTTTTATTTGTTTTTTCCTTTATTTTTATTAATTTTCTTTTTTCCTACAGCCAGCTGCAATTAAAAACTGTTAAGCAGAAAAAGCTTATGAATCTGATGAATCGCTGAAACATTTTGCTGAATAAGACCTCAGTGTTCATCAAACATGGCATCAGAGGTCCTCCCCGTGTCCCAGCTGCCAATGCGGACCTCACCTCAGCAGTCACATTCCCCATTTAACAATGGAGAGAGGGTCTTGAAACCAGCTCAGAAGAATCACCCAAGTATTGACTGTATGAAGATGCTAGAACCTGGCCGAAAGAAACTAAGCTCGGTGGAAACCCAGAGGGTGGTGGCAGCACTTGATGAGACAATCAAGAAGCTTGAACTTGTCAGTCTTTTCCAGTATGCCATTGAAAACCTGGAGAGATATAGCATAGTGTTTGGCTCTGAGCTGACGGGAGCTTTAAGGGAGCACCACAGACTACAAATTAACATGCAGAGACAACTTAGTCACTCGAGTAAAGAATTAATGGAAGAAAAGGGACAGCAAGGATCATTGTGGGGAAAAACAAATATGGCGGATACGGCTCACATGAATTTTACAACACTTCGTCAAGGAGTTCAAAGTTCAGTAAGAAACGTCTTGAGGTTGTTCTTGGCTAACCCTACTGCCAGTAAAGCAGTGAGATCCGAAGGGCAAGTAAGAGATCAGGCCTCTCAGAAACTCATCCAAAGCCTTTCAGAGTTGAGAGGATTTCTTTTTGAGATGCTCCTGACCAGCCCTCTTGAACAGAAGGAGAGGATTCGCTTCCTCCAGGAGATCACTCTCCGTGACCATAAGAACATTGAGGCTTTGTCAGCTTTAGAAGAGGAGCTTAATGCAGCTATTCTTGATCGTGACACTGAGGTATGCAATTCACAGAAACGTTAAAGAGGTATTTAGCAGATATACATGTCACTTCAGAAACTATGGCCTGGATTCAGAAAGGCTTTACGCCGGCGTATTAAAAGATACGCCGTGGTAAGTACAAATGTGCGCCGTTGCATCTTTGCGCTAATTCACAGAGCAAGATACGCCGAAAAACATGGCTTCGGTCGTCCGACGTAACTTGTATACACCGGCGTATCGTGGGCGCATAGTTACGCTGGACGCATTCGGCGTTCCCATCATAAATATGCAAATGAGTAAGATACGCCGATTCACGAACGTAGATGCGCCCGGCCGTTTCATATACGCGATTCGCGTAAGGTATGGGCCAGGGAACGACGCCGTCGAATTTTACGTCGCGTACGCCGTTTACGTAGTACTACGTGAATAGGACAGTGCGTAGGTTACGTTCACGTCGTAGGCATTGCGCCGACGTGCCTTAGGGAGTAGATGCAACGTGAATCTGAGCTTGCGCGCGCATGCGCCGTTCAATCGGCCATTCATTTGCATGGGGTCACGCTTAATTTAAATAGATGATGCCCACCTCCTTCCTACTTTGAATTAGGTGGGCTTACACCGGCCAATTTATGCTACGCCGCCGCAAGTTACGGAGCAAGTGCTTTGTGAATACTGCACTTGCCTCTCTAAGTTGCGGCGGCGTATCGTAAAGAAGATACGCTACGCCCGCACAAAGATACGCCAATGTATCTGAATCGCGGTCTATATCTTTATTTTCTTACTGTTATGGGATTGATACACTTTCTCATTCAGGTTTCATAGACTTTGCCTGCTTGAAACCTGGATGACACACAGTGGCTTAGTGGTTAGCACTTCTACCCTGCGACACAATTAGGGGTTCAAATCCCAATCAGGACACTACCTGCATGGCGTTTGCATGCTCTCTTTGTGTTTTTGTGGTTTTAGTATGTGTATATATGCATATGAGGTAAGGACCTTAGATTGTAAGCTACTTGAGGGCAGGGACCGACGGGAATATAGAATATGTAAAGTGCTGTGTAAATTGTTGGTACTATATACACCTATAAATAAATGAAAAAATAAAGAAAACCAATTGTGGCAAATTCTGCCAGCCCATTAAATTGAAAGGTTTGCACAAAAAAATAAGAAGCATGTAGGCCACAACTTTCAACCTCTTTCTTAAAATGCTATTTGCCTGGCTGTCATACTGATATTCGGAGTTCAATCATTTTAGAGTTGCTGGCCTGGAATAAGTATACAGATCAGTAGGTCAAATTTCACAATTACTTGTTTCATTACTCATGTGTACCCAGGGCAGCATGGAATCCGGTCTTAGAGCATCATGCATTTAAACCCATACCTCCTTGCAGAAGTAATATGCCTGTAATGAAAACAAAATATTCCCAAAACTAATATCTAAGCCATGAGTGGTGCCAGGTAGGAACTCAGTGAATGATTTAGCATGCCATCCTTTGTTGGGATCATTATGGCATAACGGGCTAGAGAATTAACTGACTTGTAAGGGGCCGCCATGCCATTAAATGGTTTGTATAAGGCCGCGTACACACGATCGAACATGTCCGCTGAAACTGGTCCGCAGACCAGTTTCAGCGGACATGTTCGATCGTGTGTACGGCCTATCGGACCATTTTCCAGCGGACCAAAGTTTCAAAACATGCTTGAAAACATGTCCGCTGGAAACCTGTCCGTCGGACAGGTTCGATGGTTAGTACACAAAATCATCGGACCAAAAACCCGCGCATGCTCAGAATCAAGTCGACACATGCTTGGAAGCATTGAACTTCGTTTTTTCATCACGTCGTTGTGTTCTACGTCACCGCGTTCTGGTCCGAGGGGATTTTGGTCCGATGGTGTGTACGCACATCAGACCAACAGACCACTTCAGCCTGGTCCGATGAAAACGGTCCGTCGGACAAGTTTCATCTGACATGTCTGATCGTGTGTACAGGGCCTTACATTTTAAAATTATGTTTAACGGATCAGAAGTCTTTTCCCCCCTGTGTAGATTGCAAAGGAAAATGAGGTTATCCGGCAGTTGAAGATCAGTATACATCAGCTGGAGAAAAATTCGGAGAGCCAAGCGAGACGTACACTGCAAGAGGCAGAGAAACAGCAGAAGTCAGACCGGCGCGCCTCGGAAGGGAAGTGTGCAAAGCTCCAGCAGGACCTTCAGCAACTAAGATCACAGATTAATGGTGCAATTGTTGAAAACCGTGAGGTTGAGCTGAGCCTCAGAAAGGTGTAGTTTTGTGTTTGTCTTTTTTAAATCCTTAAAATAATATTAATTTAAAGAAAAAAATGTAGCCATCACTCTAGAAGACCATTTAAAATAATGGCAAAACTCAGTAAAGAAGTATGATTATAGATTGATTATATACTACCATTTATATTTGTAATAAATATATGTTTATTACAAAATTCCAATAAAAGTAGTTAAAACCCAGATTGATTATATAGTCAGTGAAATGCCATTGCTACCTAAAAACCACTTTAGACGTTCTAAACTCATAGACTACTCATTTATACCTTTAACATTAAAGTCAAGGCAGATAAAAACAATTATTTTAAGATGGACGAGTATTCATTTACAAATAATCAAATGTATTTTACTTACAAATATGTAATCTTTATTGATATAAGGGCTATATCATCCTTTGCATAGCAGCCAAAGTTTGGCCATACATTATACAATTTTCTTGTTCAATTTTTCCTTTAGATTTACCAAAACCATATAATATGAGGTCAAACCTAAACACCTATAATTTGTATGCAATCAGGCAGACACTTGCACTACATAGTTAAAGGTAAATCTAAAGGAAATTTAACAAGAAAATGGTAAAATATTTGGCCACCCAAAGAAGCCAATCAGGCTCTGTCCAAAATGGGAAGTTCTTTTTGTCGTCCCCCCCCCCCATTCCCTTTACCAATTGGCATTTTGTGGCATGGAGGGGTTGAAAGGTTCCCCCTCCTTCCCCTGCAGCCTTCTGGGAAACATCACAGGTCCCAGAAGACTGCAGGATCATTCACAAAGCGCAACGTGTCTCGCACATGTGCATTGGGAAGCTGGCTGTGAAGCCCCAAAGGCTTCACATCTGAAAATTGATTTTGTATCTATATTCTATTGGTTGTGGGACACTCTGTGACGGTAAGGTCCCTAAGTGGTATACAGACAGCAAAAAAAAAAAAAAACAATCTAGCATTGGTTTTAACCATTTCCTACTCTATCCAAAAACGTAAAATATTCCAGCCATTCCCTTTTTCATACTTTTATATGGAAGTAAGGCAATTAATTTCACACCTTTTAACTATATACTGTATAGGGAAGGAAAACTGTTTCTTGGGTCACAATGGATGTGGGCAAGTTCGCCAATGTCACAAGAAGTGCACACAATGCAGTAAACAGTAATATTTTGGATCACAAACTATAGTTATAAGTTTAGTTGGCTATGATTTCTGTCTTCCTAATCTCCATATAAAATGACTTGACTGCACCAATAATATACAAATGTGAACAGGTCTTAAATGAAAGAAAGTTGCAGGTCAACTTTGTATGATATCATTCAGATAGCTTTTTTATTAATTTCGCATGTGTTTTTTTTATACAGAAAAAGTATAAAGTTGAAACAGAAATTGAAAACTGGATACAGAAATATGATGCAGATATGGGAGAGAAACAAGTAAGATAAAAAGAAAATGTTATTGTAGAGGTGTAGAGTAATTGCTTTTATAAAGGTAATAGCAAATGGCTTCATGCATACAGCCATGCAGCATGCAGACCATACATAATGCCCTCCCAGGACCCACTGTCATCACATACAGCTGCCTATTAAATAAGTGGGAAAAGGCGGCTGTATGTGGTTGTGCACCGAGGTTTGTGTAAAGCCCTAGCATGCGCACTGATGTATGCTCAGAATGCACATAGTGTAGGTTTATGATATATACAATAGTATAGTGTGCTTGCGGGTGCACAACTGTATATAGTCACCTTTCCCAATCATTACAATGGGTGGCTGTAATGAAGGCATTACATAGCGCCCCCCCCCCCCTGCTCCTAACACCTGACTCCTACATCGTTCCAGGGCTGTACCCGACTGCAATTGTTCTCAACCCACTCTCACAGGCTTTTCTCAGAGCAGCGGGAACCAGTGGTTCCTGCTGCTGTTAACAAAATTCTTGAGCAGAGAGTGGGGGGGCCAAGCCATTCTTTGTGTGTCTATGGATGCAAACAGCCCAGCTCTGGAGCAAGCCAGAACATCTGCTTGCATAGAAAGCTATGGGGGCAAACAGAGAAGAGGATGGTCTCGTAAAATTGCAGAGGTGGTGGTGGGGTTCAGAGGAGGAAGGAGTTAACTAAATCTGCAGCCAGCAGCACAAGGGACACATTGCAATGACTGTAAGCAATGTCCCTGGTGCTGATTTTTTTAAAACAATTTTTGACTAAACTTAGGCAAAGTGGTTGTAAACCCCATTCATGAAATTTTACCTAGGCACATATATCTGTAGTGTTTACTTATCTCTCTCCAAAGCTCTAAGGGATGTGTCTTTCTGCAGCTCCATTCCTCTGTTATCAGCAGAGTCACTTCTGAAAAGTTCTCCATCACACAAGATAACAGCAGCTGAAAATATGGGAGAATCTGTCCACAGAACAACCATTAGTCGTGCACTCTAAATATGTGGCAGAAAACGAATACTGCACATCACCCCGAACACACCATCCCTACCGTAAAACATGGTGGTGGCAGCATCATATTGTGGGGATGCTTTTCTTCAGTAGGGACAAGGTAGCTGGTCAGAGTTGATGGGAAGATGGATGGAGCCAAAAACAGGACAATCTTAAAAGAAAACCTGGTAGAGCCTGTAAAAAGACTTGAGACTGGGTCAGAGGTTCACCTTCCAGCAGGACAACAACCCTAAACATACAGCCAGGTCTACAATGGCATGGTTTAGATCAAAGTATATTCATGTGTTAGAATTGCCCAGTCAAAGTCCAGACCTAAATCGAATTGAGAATCTGTGGCAAGACTTGAAAATTGCTGCTCACAGATGCTCTCCGTCCAATCTGACAGAGCTTGAGCTATTTTGCAAAGAAGAATGTGCAAAAATGTCACTCTCTAGATGTGCAAAGCTGGTAGTAACATCCCCAAAAAGACTTGCAGCCAAAGATGGTTCTACAAAGTATTAACTTTTCACACGTGTTTGTAAAATAATTTGAAAACCATTTATATTTTTCCTTCCACTTTCCCATTATGTGTCACTTTGTGCTGGTCTACCATATAGAATCCCCAAAAAATACATTTACATTTTTGGTTGTAACATGACAAAATGTGGAAAATGTCAAGGGGTATGAATACTTTTTTTTTAAAGGCACTATGTATGCCAACCTCAACTATTAAACCTCTTAAATTCAAGATTGGCCCCAATCCCAACTGGGTGTCCATAGCCCCGGCTCAAAGACTTTCCCACTTATTCCTTCTATATAGGGTCTATTATACCCCCCATAAAATGTTTAAGCTAGGGTGGAGACAAGACAATGAATGCCCCCGATGCAAAAACAAAGGGGATCTTTTACATATGGTGTGGAAATGCCCCAAACTATATAGCTACTGGGTGGGAGTTATAAAACGGATTAATGAGGTATTTGGATCTTTGCTTGATCCAACAGCCAGGATATGCCTCCTGGGATGCATAGATGACAGCTTGGTTCCGCAGGGCACTTTTGAGGCTATATTAAGAAGCCTATTCCAGGCTCGCAAGGTAATTGCTCAAAAATGGCAGGCACAGTCCCCTCCCTCTATAAAAGACTGGACAGTAGCCATGAATCAAACAATCTCAAATGAAAGAGTGTACTTCACTAAACAGGGGAAATTTTCCGAATTTAATACACTATGGAGCCCATGGCAGCGAGGAGCTGAGAATTCCATCTCACTTAGAGATTCCTGAGACCACCCTTATTGGATTCACTGAGATCCACATTAACAGGAATAGTTCCTGACAAGACCTCGGTGGTAGCTTTTATGGCTGGATCTCCTTGACTGGCTACTACGGGCTCTCCGCTAGTAAATGACACGACCTTTGATATCCCTGTGTTAGACGTTACCGAGTTCATATGCTCTCGAATGTAAGGGGGTAGGATGGGCGGGAGGGTGTTGCACATAGCTACAACATAATCAACAAGACTTAGATTGCTCTAGTCTGCTACACGAGATATTAATTGAGATTTGATTTACACTGTTTTGTATCTTTTACCACTTTGTATGCAAATTGAATATATATTCGCTGGTTGGATTGTAAAATGGTTTTAAAACAATAATGGAAAGGAAAAAAATAAATGATTAAAAAAAAAAGATTGGCCCCAATCCCTGAAAATATCAAAAGTACACTCTGGAGTTGGGGGAAAGTCCATACTAATTTCTATAAAAAATCATAATGTTATATAACATCTTATGTATTTTGCATAGATTTGATTTTATATGATATTGAATGGTTAATTCTTATGTGTGCCTTCAAACCCCCCACACAGTGTACTATGGATATTTTTTATGTTGTTCGGGATGATGGCACACCTAAGCAATAAATTATCCATCTTTGGCCCCAATCCTTCCACCTCTCCACCCTCCTTCAATGTGATAGGCAGCCTCATGTTCCAATAGGCAGACTAAGGCCGTGTACACACGGCAGGGAACCTCGACGGGCAGAACACATCGTTCCGCCCGTCGAGGTTCCCTGCCGGCCGCCGAAATCGGCGACCCGCCCGTCGGGAATGGCAACCAGCCATTCTTCCAGGCGGGTCGTCGAGCAAATAGAGAGCGTGCTCTCTATTTCTGCTCGACGGGCTTCCCGACGGGAAGCTCGCCGAGAGCGTACACACGGCCGAGGTCCTCGCTGGAATGCAGCTTCCAGCGAGGTTCTCGCTGTTTTCCAGCGAGAACCTCGGTCGTGTGTACACGGCCTTAGGTCCCTTTCACACTTGTACTACTCCAAAGTCGCGCGATTTTACCGCAATTTCACGGCCGCGATTTTTGCCACGATTCACGGCCGCAATATCAATGAATGCCTGTGCAAGTGGCATCAAAATCGGACCAAAGTAGTGCAAGGACTACTTTGAAGTCGGCACTACTTAAAGTCGTGCCAGTATAAATGG
Organism: Rana kukunoris; assembly: GCA_029574335.1. Lineage (NCBI taxonomy): Eukaryota > Metazoa > Chordata > Amphibia > Anura > Ranidae > Rana > Rana kukunoris. The sequence goes on along the minus strand of JAJQKJ010000376.1, from coordinate 47,291 downwards.
CGTTCATTAAAAATAATGGAGAATGACTTGTCATACGATTTTGCAGTCCAAAATCGTGGCACAAGTCGTATAAGTGTGAAAGGGGACTTAGGAGGTAGAATGGGCAGAAACAAGCTGCTAAACTTTCACAGGAAAAGTCTGATATTTGATGTAACTCAGCTACTTATAGTAATCATGCTTTAACAGGCCTGCTTCGGATTCTGCATAGAATTAAAGAGGAACTGCAGTCTGCGCACACAATTTGTAATAAAAACATATTTGCCTTTCTGAAGCTTCTCTCCAACCACTCTGCATATCATTTTATACAAACTGTGATTCTGTACTTGCCAAATATGCTGCAGAAATCTCCCCCTGAGCCTGGCTGCAAACATTTTAACTCCGGGCAGCTGAAGCTGCTGCCTGTTCAATTCCTGGATTTACACAGAGGCACCCCTCCAGCTCTGCAGCTCTCATTGGCCCTCTTATGACTCACCCTCCCCCTTCCTGGCAAAATCTCACGAGAGTGAGAGCTATGCATGATGTCATAAGCCTAAGCTTTTTGTTTTCCAGACAAGAAACATAAAGTGGGCTGCATAAGGTATTTACTGGTAGAAAAAAAATAGTTTTACTATCCAAACTTAAAACAACAAGAGCATAAAAAATGACTGAAGTTCCACTTTTTTTTGTATCATATGCTATGTTTCACTTTTTTTTTTTTTACTTCTAAAGCCTTTATAATAGACATATTTTACAGGTATCACGCTATTGTAAAGGTGGATGCAGAAATCAGAGAATGGTTAGATAAGAAAGCATGATTTGTCTCTTATGATGACAGATTTGGCCCTAAATAGGGATTCTTGGGCCACAAGTGTTTCTGTTTAGGATATATAGGAAGGGAGAATGTTTTGGTGCCAGCTTGTCTTGAAAAAAGACAGATGTAGCACCCTGTTATTTTGGCAGGGAGCTCCTCACAAATGTACTTGTCAAGAGTAGTCATCTTGGTCGATTGATAGAGATCTATTGACTTCTCCCTAAGTTTGGCCTTGTTGCGCTTTTCTCTTCTACCACTAGGTGACCGGAAACTTGGTGGTACTAGATTTGAGAAGGGCAACCCTAGGTCAGGTTACGGGTATATGGGGTATTTCAGCCAATTTCAGCCAAACCTATATATTTAGGTTATCAGTGTTCTGTGCCACCTGGACGGCTGTGTGGGTTGCCGTGTGTCGTACGCCTCGGGCTGCTAGGCCAGAAATTTGACCTATCCCGTGGGGAATCTGGCTGGCAGGCTGTGTCAGGGCCTATCTAGAAGTAAAAGGCCAGTACAGGATTGGGACTGCAGCTTGCAGACCAACTGAAAGTGACAGTTCTGTCGGCCGGAGAACCTTTCAGTGTTAGGAGGTAGGAGGAAAGCTGTCGGCACGGTGGAGAGTCGGAAAACTTCAGGTAGTGATCGTCAGGGACCCAACCAGCGGAGGTGACACTTGCAAAGCAGCCTTGTGAGTCAAGCTAGGGACCGAGCTAGTCAGCAGGAGTGAAGCTTGAGAAGTATCTGAAGTGCTGAGCTAGGGACCCAGCAGGAAAGCGTGGGTGACACTTGAGGGAGATACCACCGCCAACCTTGGAGGAGCTCAAGGGATTCAGAGTCAGTGAATCAGTGGGTCTAGTGAGAGACTGGGAGCTTAGTGTTGAAGAACTACAAGAGGCAGTTGTAGTGGAGCTGAAAGAACTGTTACGTTTGAGTTAGGAACTGTTAGGCCGCGTACACACGATCAAATCTGTCTGCTGAAAACGGTCTGACAGACCGTCTCAGCAGACAGATTCGATCGTGTGTACGGGCGAGCAGACGGATTTGGCCAGCCGACAGATTTTAAAGCATGCTTTAAAATCTGTCTGCTGGGAATCCGTCCGCCCGACATGTCTGCTGGTTAGTACGCAAATGGATTTGACGCATGCGCGGAAGTGTTTTACTTCCTGGTGCGGTGACGTGGCGGCGTCAACGTCACCGCCACATCAGTGCGCTGTCTGCCGGCGGGGAATACATCCTAGCAGACAGATCTGTTCAAATCGGTCTGTCCGACCGATTTGAACAGATGTATTTGCTCGTGTGTACGGGGCCTTAAAGGACTGTTGCCAAAGGAGACAGCAGTCCTGCATGTGCAGAAGTGGTGCCTTTGCCTGCACGGCTGTCCTCCTATTGAAGTCTCAGAGTCTGCCAAATTGAATCTACAAATATTTAAGGGTGTTCTGGCCCTAACACTCTTTCCCCCCCAAAATACAAAAAGCACTGTCAAAATAAATAAAACCTCTACCTCTGTACATCCAAGAATTGTCTGGCCCCCAATGACCTTTACCATCTTTGCACACACTATGCCTCACAACCCACCACATATTGAAGGATGTCAGCTATCTTTGGCCTTGGAGGTCCTCTAATCCATCCCAAAGGTGTTCTATTGGGTTCAGGGGCGGACTGACCATTGAGGAACTCGGGCACTGCCCGAGGGCCCCATGCCGAAAGGGGGCCCCATCAGGGTTGCCAGGCTCATTAAAACCAGTGACAGTATGTAAAAATCTGTGTTTTTTTTACATCTGTCCCTGTTATGTCCAAAACCTACATGCTTTTGATGTGAAAATCCCAAGATTTTAACTGCCCCGCCTCTGTACTGCCACCTGGCTTGGTGGCCATCTGTAAGCCCAGGGGCCCCATAATCTTCTATTGCCCGGGGGCCCCATGAGTTGTCAGTCCGCCCCTGATTGGGTTAAGTTTAGGACTCTGCCAGTCAAGTTCCTTTATCCTAAACCCGCTTATCCATATTTTTATGCTTGCTTTGTGCATTGGTCCAAATCATTTGGTGGTTGGGGGGGATGATGGTGTGGGGTTGTTTTTCAGGGGTTAGGCTTGGCCCCTTAGTTCTAGTGAAGGGAACTCTTAAAGCGTCAGCATACCAAGACAGTTTGGACAATTTCAGGCTTCCGACTTTGTAAAGACAGTTTGCTTCCTGTTACAATTTGACTGCACACCAGTGCACAAAGCAAGGTTCACAAAGACATGGATGAGTGAGTTTGAGGTGGAGGAACTTGACTGGCCTGTACAGCGTCCTGATCTCAACCTGATTGTACACCTTTGGAATGGATTAGAGCAGGGATCCTCAAACTACGGCCCTCCAGATGTTGTAGAACTACACATCCCATGAGGCATTGTAACACACTGACATTCACAGACATGACTAGGCATTATGGGAATTGTAGTTCCTGAACAACTGGAGGGCCGTAGTTTGAAGACCCATGGATTAGAGAGACAGCAAGCCAGGCCTTCTCGTCCAACATCAGTGCCTAACCTCACAAAATGTGTTTCTGCAAGAATAGTCAAACATTCCCAGACACACTCCTAAACCTTGTGAACAGCCTTCCCAGAAGAGTTGTAGCTGTTATAGCTGCAATGGGTGGCCAATTCAATATCAAACCCTACGGACTAAAACGGGGATGCCATTAATGTTCATGTGCATGTAAAGGCAGGCGCCCCAATACTTTTGACAATATAGTGTATGTACTAAAGATCCAATGTATCATAAATATTAATACCAAAGTGCAAGGGTAATTAAATGCACAATAGCAAAGTGCAAATCTGTAAAGAAAAGTGCAACATGAATGCTGTATCCAGTTAAGAAATATGCAATAAGAAAACCTCCACCGTAATTTCCCTTCGGACACACTCTCACCTTTTTGTATATAACCCCACTACAAAGGTCATATTGCATTCAGGCTCATAATGCCTTACAGAGATGCTTCCAGGAGTCTCTCCCTCATTTATTCAGACACTCCTCAATCGCTCAGGTGGTATAGAGTTGAACAATCTCCCAAGTGACATAGTGCTCACTGTAACTCTCTTTTATTTAAAAAATACAAAATTGCACTTACATGAAAAATAAAAGGAATGGCATAGTTCTTTAAATGTTACAGCGCTGTTGCTTATTCATATAGCTGTGTCTACTTCAAATTTAACTCAGCCCAAAACTCTCTCACCAGGATCACTGTGAACCACCTCCAAAAACACGCTTACGCATTTCGTCACACTGACAACAGTACCCCCCCCCCCCCCCATGACACGCAATTAAACTATTTATTACGTATAGTGCAATGAGAATGGTTGCATTTTGTCCAGTCTTGAAATACCTCTCTTCTCTGTTTTCCAATATCAGACTGAGCTGGAAGAAATAGAAGCTGTGTATGAAGAGGAAAAGGCTCAATTGGCAGAACTAAAGGAGAAGCTGTCAGTCTTCGAGGTGGAATATGTCCAGATTATGGAAGAAAGACATCAAGCCCAAATAAAGAAGGAAGCTGAAGAAAAGGAATTGGCCAAGAGGAACCAAGCGGCTGCCTTCATTCAGGCACACTGGAAAGGGTATCGGGTCCGCAAAGCAATGAAATCAAAGAAAAAAAAGAAGAAAAAGGGAAAGGGGAAGGGAGCTAGTGGTAAAGGGAAAGGCAAGAAAGGCAAAAAGTAGTGAAAAAGTATCACAACATGAATGTGTCTCTTAAGTTTCAACTATGCTCTTTTATCTCTACCAGTCATTCAGTTATGGCGCTTATTATACCATGTGATTCCTGTTTGCAGGAACAGTGGTTAAATTCAAAAAAAGTTAAAACAAAAAACAATATCCACTATATCCTTAAAAACAATAAATCTGTTGAAAATAATTGTTAATTTGTTTAGCACCCTCATTTCCCTTGACATGCACAAAGTATGGGTTACAAACAAGGGAAAGTAACAAGGTTTTTGATGTTAGAGAGTACCAAAAAGCATGTAAAAGGAATTCCAGAAGATGGAAGGCCCATAAAGCCTCGTACACACAATCAGTCCATCCGATGAGAACGGTCCGATGAAGCTGACTGATGGTCTGTCGCACCCACACACCATCGGTTAAATAACCGATCGTGTCAGAACACGGTGACATAAAACACAACGACGTCCTAAAAAATGAAGTTCAATGCTTCCATGCATGCGTCGACTTGATTCTGAGCATGCGTGGATTTTTAACCGATGGTCGTGCGTACTAACAATCGGTTTTATCCTATCGGTTAGGCATCCATCGGTTACATTTTAAAGCAAGTTGTCTTTTTTTTTAACCAAAGGGGCCTACACGCAATCGGTTTTAACCGATGAAAACGGTCCATCAGACCGTTGTCCTCTGGTTAACCTATCGTGTGTATGGGGCCTAACACGTCCTAAAGGTGAGAAGGTGAGAATGTGAAGAAGTGAAAAGATTGGAGAAGACGATCTACATATCAGATTTTGTATTCCGAGCATTCAGTCATAAGGGTACGGTATGAATTTTGGGGGGTGGGGGGGGGGGCTCCATGCTTCATTATTTCTGTGTGGGGGTTCCCCCCTAAATGAATTTCAAGGAATAAAACATGGTGAAATGTGTATGTATTGCAGAGATATACTGAATATTTTTTTTTTTTGGCCTTAACAAACACTTTAACCGTGCTAAATCTAAGCACATGATTTTTGGTCTAACCACCAAAACTAGCCTTTAACACTCAATACATTGAAACCCTCCTCAAGGTTAAAAAACAAATGAGGTCTAGTTTGGATTATTCTCATTATTGAATAGTAAATCTACGGCGCTAGCCAGGTGTGTGCACTAAATGTGTAGAAGATAAATCAAGGCTAAAATAAAGTTGAAAAGTTGCTGCTCAAATCTATAAAGTGAACATAAACACTATATGCAAATGAGAAAGAAAAGTGATGAGCACAACCTCTAAAAAAATATATATAAAAAGTGCACCCATATATAAACTATACATTAAAGTCCATCATACAACATATCTGTTCAAAAAAAGTCCATATGATTTACAAGATGCTCGGTGCTTATGGGAAATTCTGCTTCAAAGTGCTCCAGTGCTCAAAAGTGCTTCTTAAATTTGACCTCTTACCAGATGACATGGATCTCGGATGACAGAAACCAAACAAACACACACTCCATTTCCACAGTATGCTAATTTTTTTTATTTTTTTTTAAACAAAGGTTTATTTGTAATCAAAATAACAGTTGTACAATCATACTAGCATTTGTACATGAATTTTAGCATGGAAAATGTAACATTTAGTTTAGCTGGATTCAGTTTTTCCCCTTTTTCCTCTTTTTTCCCTCCCCCCCTTTTTTTTTCCTTTCCCCTCCCATCCAACATTATTGGAACAATAAGTGCATATATGTCTTTACATACATCTAAAGTGTCAATGATAACATGAGGGTATACAGTGATCAGAATACCAAAAGTTCAAAACCGGTGTCATGGCCAAACAAACAAATATTTTTTAAGGTGAGGGACACCCATCTGGCACCACAGACCCACGGCGCCCTACGTATAAGTATCAAAAGCGGTGTCATATTTGGTCGAGCATTCCCTGTTGATGTACATAATCTTTTTGTATGGTAGATTATTATTGACTTCCACCTTCCACTCCACAAACCTAGTGGGCATGGGTCACATCCAATTCCGGGCAAGAACCTTCCTTACCAAGAACAGGGTCTCATGTAGTGTTGCTCACAAATATTCGCATTGCGAATATTCGCTACGAATATTGCATATTCGAGTACCACATCGCGGCGAATATTCGCTATTTCGAATATTCGAACGGCGCGACGTCTATTGCTGGTATGATTAGAGACCTTGGGCCGAGTAGCTGCAGCGTGCCGAAAAATCAATGCGGGCAATAGCGATATCGCGCGTATTGTAATATATCACCTGAGCAGAGTGCTCCATTCCGCATTTCTCCGCAAATTTTGTTTGTCACATATTCTGGTCGAGCATTCCCTGTTGATGTACATAATCTTTTTGTATGGTAGATTATTATTGACTTCCACCTTGAGCCCACTCCACAAACCAATTATTTTGTAGTGGGCAGAGTGGGTCGCAATAGCATCCAATTCCGGGCAATAATTTAATTTCCAACGAAACCTTCCTTACCAAGAACAGGGTCTCATGTAGGAACGTCTTTGTATATCTGTCTATATTATCTGGAAGCAACCCCAGAAGGCACTGTTTCGGGTCCAGCGTGACCGGAGAGCCCATGTGATCGTGCAGAAATGTTACAGCTTGTTCCCACAGGCCCTGTATTTTGGGACATGTCCATATTAAGTGAAAGAACGTACCCACCTTCCTCCCACACATCTGACAGAGTGTAGATTGGGTGCTTTTATATCTGGCAACTCGAAAGGGGGTGAGATATGCCTGATAGCTAATATAGATTTGAGTCAATCTGTTGGAGAGCTTGGGCGAGACAGCCTTACAAGATTCTAAAGCCTCTTCCCATTCCTTATCCTCCAAGGGGCCCAACACTCTCTCCCAGCGAGGTTTGAGTTTATACGCCAATTTGGTTGAAATGGGGGCAGTGAGCATACCGTAGAAGGCCACGTTAATTTACGCGGTAAAGTCAGTACTTTTGATTACAGCTATGAGTGGATTAGGGGCTGACTGCGTGGCGGACCCCGGAAACTGAGCCCGGACCGCGTGTCTCACCTGCAAGAATTGAAAGAGCATGTGTCTGGGAAGTGAAAATTCTTCGCTAAACTTGGTGAAAGGTTTGAGAGTACAGTATGCTATTTCAATAAGGCAATCCTGGTGTGGCACCATCAATAGTGGATTAGACACAAACGCCCCTTGGATTCAAAGGGCCGCTCTCCACATAGGCATTTATAGGGTATACAGTAAATAGGGAGAAGCATCATGACGTAAAACAGTTTTAATGAGCTTTATTAAAAAATTGCACTTACATAGAGGCAATATATCACAGGCAGTATATAAAAGAAGCAAGCCAGCCGCAGTGTCACCCTACTCACTGGCACGGATGACGTCAAACACAAGCTTTGCCAGTCTTGCTTTTAGGTAAAGGAAACCAACATTTAATTTTATTAGGAAACTTGCAGCTGCCATTTTTGACTTGTATTAAAAAGGTGCATGCTTCAGGGTTACTTCCCTTATCATGCCAACATTACTAGGTGAGCTGACCTGGAACAAGCATGTGTATGCAAATACAGAGCTCTCTCTGGAGTGAGTGTTCACTAAATAAAAGACAGGATGGACAGTGTTAAGCTGGCCATACATGGATCAAAATGTGTCTAGTTCAGCAGGGCCCACATGAAATTTCATCCAGCTATGACTGTTCCTATTTGAGTGAAGTTGACCTAATGATCGACTCCTCTCGAATGGGACTGTTAGAATATTTGTGTTCAATTAGCCATTCAACTGCAGCACTGATCAGTATATTCTGGCAGTGGAGAAGTCCAGCTGTCAGAATACAATAGTGCAGTGGGGAGGATTTCCCCAAACACCTTGAATGTATGTATGGGGGAATCCATGCATTGGCTGATTAAAAAAATAAAATCATCTATGTTCATAATGTACCTGTGAGAGTTTGAGTCTTGAAACTTGAAATTTCAGGTTAGGCACAGCTCACAGTGGATCAAGAGAAACGTATGTAGTCTAGATCACAAGCCGGGGTCATTGCAGGCAGCAGAGAAAAAGCACTGTGGTCACAAGCCAAACTCAGTACAGGCTACAGAGAATTTTGTGTTGAGGTCTGAACAAAGGGTCAGTGCAGGTGGAAGACAGTAAGCATCATGGTCACAAGGCAAGGTCAGTGCAGGCGGCAGAGAACCAGCATCGGTGTCACAAGCCAGGGTCAGTTAAGAAGTGGATCCCAGTTATTTGGCAAGAAAAAATGTGAACCTAAATAGATGGTCGAACTGATTAAGTCTTACCTGCATCTGATCATGTAGTCAAACAGTTTAATTTAGCACCAGAGATGAGCTCAGGCATGCTCGGATCCTAGTTTGAAGCTGCCAAAATATTCCGCCAGGAAGCTGTCACTGAGCATCCCCAATCATAAATGGCTGAGGCATTCCCCACTCTGCAGCTGATGGCTTCCTGGCAGGATAGCTCAGGCAATTTCAGATTAGGATCTCCTTATTCAGCCCAAAAATTAAAGTAAAGGTTGCAGTGGTAGAACACGTAATCCATGCTCCAGGCTGTGGGAAACCTGAGTTCAAGACCCAGTAGATTAAGTTCCTAACATACAACCTCAGATCATGCACCTCCAAAAAGAAAGCTGGCAATGACTGCTCCCATATTTCTATTCTTGCTGGTTCCTTCAATACTGCTTTATTATGCTATGAATTATAAACTCCAGACTATGGACTCCAGTGTGAAGCAAGATTAAATGACTGACAGCTCATGATTATGCAATTTACAGATTATTTATTACAAAGGGAATGACAGTACATAAATAAATAATAAAGATGTGGTGTTGAAATAGAGAGAATACTTTTTTAGTGAATACAAACATTGTGTGAATTTAGAAGAAAAACAATCACTGACAAAATAAATATCAGAATACATTTTTTAAAACACATAATAATATATAAGGGGTCTATAGAATTTATACAGAGGCACACATCCCAACAAAAGGGCACTAGCTAGCAAGGCACTCCCCTTTACCTTCAATGACAAGGCACAATTACAAACCAAAATGTTAAAAAAAAAAAAAAATAATTGTGCATACATAATACTTGCAACAATTACTGTATGTATTATTGTCTCCCATTTACATGGACTATTAACATTCAGTTGAAAAGTGAAATGAAATTCTTATGCAGCATACACACGATTGGAAATGCTGACAAGAAAAGTCTGATGTGAGCCTTTGGATGGAAATTCCGACCGTTTGTATGCTCCATCGGACTTTTGCTGTTGGAATTTTTCTGCTCAGAATCAAGCAGAAAAGCCAAACTGCCTATTGAACTTCATTGATCTCGGCTCGTAGTAGGTTTTGTACGTCACTGCATTCTTGGCGGTCGGGATTTCTGACAAGATCTGTGTGACCGTGTGTATGCAAGACAAGTTTGAGCCAACACTCAGTCAGAAAAAATCCACGGTTTTCTTGTCAGAATTTCCGATCGTGTGTACGAGGTATCAGCTTGCCCTTGAGTGGGTGGTGGTCATTATTATTAATTTCTCCCATATGTATATACATCCTAAATGCTGCAGTTACATTTTGCGTCATAAAGCACTCTATGAGCCTCTTAGGCCTCGTACACACGAGGGGATATGTCCGCTGAAAACGGTCCGATGGACCGTTTCAGCAGACATCTCCGCTCGTGTGTATGGGCTAGCGGACAGATTTCTCCACCCGACAGATTTCAAAGCATGCTTTGAAATCCATCCGGTGGAATCTGTCCGCCCAACATGTCTGCTGGTTAGTACACTTACCAGCAGACATGTCGTCCCCCACCGCCGCCGCCGAATGGATTCGGCGCATGCGCGGAAGTGTTTAACTTCCTGGTGCGGTGACGTGGCGGCGTCAACGTCACCGCCGCGTCACCGCGCCGTCCGGCGGCGGGGAATTTGATCCGATGGTGTGTACACGCCATCGGATCAAACTCCCGATCGGACATATCCGATGGAAATGGTCCGCGGACCGTTTTCATCGGATATGTCCGATCGTGTGTACGAGGCCTTAGAACTAGGTTTTCTGGCTAGCAAAGATAATAGCAGTTATATTGTAGTGTCTGCTCTTAAAGGGGTTGTAAACCTTCTTGTTTTTTCACCTTAAACCCAATCTTACAACATTATTCTAAATCCAAACGAATCAGGCGCAGGCATAGGCGGAACCCAGCCTTAAAAAAATGATTGGCTTAACCCACAAGTGCTTTTTTTTACCAGGACAGTTTCTTTATTTTGGCTTTTGGAATTTACAAATGTAGCAATTTAGACATTAGATGAAAGGTTTAGCCCTGTGAAGCACTTTTTGATAGATAAGCAGTGCATTTTATATACAACTATATAGATCTGACCAAAATGAGGGACAAATGAGGAGGAAAGAGGGACTTTGTCCCAAATCAGGGACAGTCCCACAAAATAAGACAGTTGGGAGCTATGTTCTGAAGTAATAGCTGTTTGTTTGTCTGTGTCCATGTCCAGAATGAACCTGTATGGGAGTGGCTTTATAATTATCAATCAGCTGCTGTGCAGGGTTCTAATGAGGAAAGTGTCAGGGCCTGCATCCCTTTAGACCCGATTATCTTGCCAAAATGACATGTTGCAGGGGATACTAAAAATGTAACTGCGGACTTTAATTTTTTCACAGGAGACTGGAGCTCCTCTTTAAAGTGTATGTGTGGGTTTTCAATACAAGACAGCAAAAATTGATGAGAGGATTGGGGAATATTTTTCTCTACCATTCCTAAACTGCTTTAAATATAAGATTAACATCATTTCCATGGTGGTCGTTCTGTGATTGAACCTCTCCTAGCAGTTTGTCTTCCTGAGCAGCTTGTAGATCGAACAGTGTTCTTTTCAGATGAGCTACAGCGACCCCTTGCACTGGGTGAGGGACCAGCCGCAGAGGGGCATCCTCCAGAGTCAGAGTCGCTGTCTGGTGGTTTCCAGAAGTTTCCTTTCATCTTCTGTGTCTCTAAAGATCTGCTTTCATTGTCATGAGGATGTACAGCTTTGAGTGGAATTTGTTTGGTATTTGGCTTGGAGTTTTGTGGCCATACTACTGCAGGTGGGCTCCAAAGTAGGGGACGAATCCTGACGGTATCTTCTTTCTTTACCCATGGTGCTTCCCAATCACAGTCTTCCACCTTTGGTCCAAACAGTGACTCATCACAATATGAAGGTGAGCGGCTCTTTACCCTAAGAGGGAAATATAATAAGAGGCAAACATACAGTACATTAGTGCTCATACTGATTGCCAGCCCTAACTGTTGTTTTAGCATTCAACCTTTAAATATTATACCTATGCAAGCTCAATAATGAAATATTGGCCCTTCCCGTTCTTAACTTTACCTATTTTCTCTAGAGAAGGTGAACTTCTCCACTTCAAAGAGCACTTTTTAGTTTAACTGACTACCATTTAACCACTTAAGAACCGCCTCCTGCACATATACGTCGGCAGAATGGCACGGCTGGGCAGATCCACGTACAGGTACGTCCTGTACTACTACCCAGCCGTGGGTCACGGGCACGCGCCCGCGGCGCGCTCCAGTGACCCGGTCCGAAGCTCAGGGACCGCGGGACTCGCGGACCCGATCGCCGCTGGAGTGCGGCGATCGGTTCCCAGAGCTGAAGAACGGGGAGAGCCGTGTGTAAACATGGCTTCCCCGTGCTTCACTGTGGCGGCTGCATCGATCGTGTCATCCCTTTTATAGGGGGGACACAATCGATGACGTCACACCTACAGCCACACCCCCCTACAGTTGTAAATACACATTAGGGAACACATAACCCCTACAGCGCCCCCTGTGGTTAACTCCCAAACTGCAACTGTCATTTCCACAAAAAACAATGCAATTTAAATGCATTTTTTGCTGTGAAAATGACAATTGTCCCAAAAATGTGTCAAAATTTTTCGAAGTGTCCGCCATAATGTCGCAGTCACGGAAAAAAATTGCTGATCACCGCCATTAGTAGTAAAAAATTAATAAATAATAAAAATGCAATAAAACTATCCCCTATTTTGTAAACGCTATAAATTTTGCGCAAACCAACCGATAAACGCTTATTGTGATTTTTTTTTACCAAAAATAGGTAGAAGAATACATATCGGCCTAAACTGAGGAAAACATTTTTTATATATATATTTTTGGGGGATATTTTTTTTTTTTAAATTGTCGCTTTTGTTTTTTGTTTATAGCGCAAAAAATAAAAACCGCAGAGGTGATCAAATACCACCAAAAGAAAGCTCTATTTGTGGGGAAAAAAGGATGCCAATTTTGTTTGGGAGCCATGTCGCACGACCGCGCAATTGTCAGTTAAAGCGACGCAGTGCCAATTTGCAAAAAGGGACCTGGTCCTTTAGCTGCATTTTGGTCCGGGGCTTAAGTGGTTAAAGAATCCTAATGGGTCATACTGGGATGGTTTGGCACAAGCACACACAGTAGGACTCCAGCTTCAGAGTGGATCCCCATAGGTACAGGCAGAGGGCAAGGTGCAGCAGGCTTTGGATTGTCTCTTAAAGTGGAATACCTGATAGATCACTTCAGACTTGCCCATTTTGCAGGTATAGGTATGTAAAACATTAAAAAATAAATGTCTATACAGTTTCAATTCACCCTACTCTGCACATGTGCAGTTGCTCTCTACTTTTAGGCACTGCTAAATTTGTAGAGGCTGATCTGCTGACAGCCTTAAAGTATAAAGTATAATTAAACCATCCTATGCTTTACAGTCAATGAAGCTGCTTCTGCTTGATCTGCAACTGCCAATGGTAATGGCAGTTATGACACTAGTCATCTGATGGTTTGACAGTGTGGTTGAAGACACAAGCAAATGTGACAGTTAGTAATCCTGGCATTCCAGGAATGTAACTTTTTTGAAACTGTTAAATCAATGGGTTTGGTTCCTGTTTATTATTTACTGTTCAGGGGCCCTGGGCTTCAGCAAAATGGCACCCTCTGCCAAGAAGAATCAGGAGCAATGCTGGAGGCAATTTACAGCACACACTAATTTTGGTAGCATAACTATTAATGTGGAATGTATGTTCCTTGCTAAAGAATATTATTTCTTATAAAGTTGTTAAAGCAGTCTTCCAGACAGAAAAATATTATTTAAAAGCCAGCAGCTACACATACTGCAGCTGCTGGGTTTTAATAAATGGACACTTTCCTGTCCTTGAGTCCCTCGATGTCGGCACTGCAGCTGATGTTTCCATCAGCTGTCGGGTGCTGCCACCACCAATGCGGGTGAGGGAACCCAGCAGTGTAGCCTTTCAGCTTCACGCCGGGAACCCTACTGCACATGCGCAAGGCCCTGCTCCTCTCTCCTTTTGGCCCAACGACCAGGGGAGGAGGAGGGAACCCTGCAGTGAACCAGGGGAGGAGGAGGGAACCCTGCACGGGCCATGGCCCAGACTCTCGGAAGTGGGAAAGGATACCTGTCAAAGACAGGTTTACTGTCCCCCCTCCCCCGAAAGGTGTCAATTGTGGCACCGGAGGGGGGGGGGGGGGGGGATCAGATAAGCGGAAGTTCCACTTTAGGGTGGAACTCCGCTTTAAGGGTAAAGTTCTGCTTTAAACAGTCCTGCCTGTACTTGGAGTTTCAGAATGTCAGACATCAACCGAAATCTGACAGTTGCTGCCCTTTAATTCCCTGACTTCACCCATCACACAAACATCAGATGGGAGCCCTGAGCCTCTGTTTCAGCAATGGAAGCTTCCATATATTTATCCTGATCAGTTCCTTTGACCTACTGCAGTTGAGGCCTTCAGTTACAATACCGTCTAGCTGTTGTCTCAGGCGCCGTACACACGGCAGAGAACCTCGACGGGCAGAACACATCGTTCCGCCCGTCGAGGTTCTCTCCCGGCCGTCGAAATCGGCGACCCGCCCATCGGGAATGGCAACCAGCCATTCTTCCAGGCGGGCCGTCGAGGAAATAGAGAGCGTGCTCTCTATTTCGGCTCGACGGGCTTCCCGACGGGAAGCTCGCCGAGACCGTACACACGGCCGAGGTCCTCGCTGGAATGTGCATTCCAGCGAGGTTCTCGCTGGTTTTCAGCGAGAACCTCGGCCGTGTGTACGGCGCCTCAGGAATGGGTTATTGATCTGGAGATGGTGTCCAGTAAAGTCTGAGATATACCCCAAAAATATATTGGTCCCCTATTGTAGACATATATGTATTTTCTGCTCTCTTCACTGGCCAGCTAATATGGCAGTACTAGGAGCAATGATGATATCCAAACTTTTTTTTAGTAACTACCAGTAGTCTTTTTTTCCCTAAATCATAAAAAGATAAATTATTGTTATTACGATGATTCTTGATTTATAGATGATTGCATTGAAGAGGCAATGCCTACCTGTAATATGTTTTCTTTCGGGGTGTCCCTGGTGGGGTGCAGCTAGTCCTGCCAGTGGTATGACCTTTAGGCTTCTTTTCCTCTTCTGAGCGCCATGAAAGTGATACCTGACCTGGAGAACCTGTGGTCCACTGAAGGGCTGGATCTACTTTGCCCCCAAAGCTGCCAAAGAGGGTCTCATCCACAAAGGAATTCGAAGCTTTAAATCTATAGGCACTTCTAGTCTTTCTTGGAGGAAATGAGGTACCATGTCCCGTAATGGAGAGGTCCAGAGACATAGCTACAGAAATCATAAAACCAAGCCAGGGTACCTAAAAACGGTACATAGAAGGTCAAAATTATTATCACAATTCATAACCTTCAATAGGCCTGATTCAAAGTAATGTGCAATTCTGCAGATTTTACCTACACATTCACTATATTAATATGTAGCATAAAATATGTTTCTACAAATTATCAGTCAAAATAATATAATAAACTACATCAAATCAGAAACATTGTACCATGCCCAACGCCACTATCAAGTGTAAACAATTAGAATATAATAAATACAATAGAATGGAATAAACGACACCCTGTTCCAAATTATTATGCCACGTACACACGATCAGACTGGTCCGATGAGACTGGTCCGACGGACCGTTTTCATCGGACCAAGCTGAAGTGGTCTGATGGTCCGATGTGCGTACACACCATCAGACCAAAATCCCATCGGACCAGAACGCGGTGACGTAGAACACAACGACGTGCTAAAAAAACGAAGTTCAATGCTTTCAAGCATGCGTCGACTTGATTCTGAGCATGCGCGGGTTTTTGGTCCGATGCTTTTGTGTACTAACCATCGAATTTGTGCGACAGAGAGGTGTCCGTCGGACAGATTTTAAAGCAAGTTTTAAAACTTTGGTCCGACGGACAGCGGTCCGATGGGCCGTACACACCATCAAATTGGTCCGATGAAACTGGTCTTCAGACCAGTTTCATCGGACCGGTCTGATCGTGTGTACGCGGCCTTATGCAAATTCTATTTCAGTGTCACAAAGATTAAATCTTTTGTTTTTCAGTTTAACTCATGGATGGCATTGTGTCTCAGGGCTCTTTTAATCACTGAAAACAATCTCCGACACCTGTGATAATTAGATTGCCAGGTGAGCCCAATTAAAGGAGGGTGTTCCACATTATTAAGCAGAGCGCCATTTTCAAGCAATATGGGGAAGAAAAAGGATCTCTCTGCTGCCGAAAAGAGTGAAATAGTTCAATACCTTGGACGAGATATAAAAACATTCGATATTTCCCGAAAACGTAAACGTTAATTGCACTATTATGAGATTTGTGGCTGATTCAGAGAACAGACGGGTTTCGTGCAGATAAAGGCACATTGAGAAAGATTTCTGTCAGATCAAGAGAGCAGCTGTTAAAACACCATTACAAAGCAGCAAACAGATATTTGAAGCTGCTGGTGCCTCTGGAGTCCCACAGACATCAAGGTGTAGAGTCCTCCAGAGTCTTGCAACTGTGCATAAACCTTCCATTCGGCCTCCACTAACCAATGCTTGCAAACAAAAACAGCTGCATTGGGCAGAAAAATACATGAAGACTAATTTTCAAACAGTCCTGTGCACTGATGAGTGCCGTGCAACCCTGGATGGTCCAGATGGATGGTTGGTGGATGGCCACCTTATTCCAACAAGGCTGCGACTTTAGCAGGGTGGTGGTGGAGTCATGTTTTGGCCGGAATCATGGGAAGAGAGCTGGTTGGCCCCTTTAGGCTCCCCGAAGATGTAAAGATGACCTCTGCAAAGTATGTGGAGTTCCTGACTGACCACTTCCTTCCCTGGTACAGAAGGAAGAACTATGCTTTCCGTAATAAAATCATCTTCATGCATGACAATGCACCATCTCATGCTGCAAAGAATACCTCTGCATCAATGGCTGCTATGGGGATAAAAGAAGAGAAAGTCATGGTGTGGCCTCCATACTCCCCTGACCTCAATCCTGTTGAGAACCTTTGGAGCATCCTCAAGAAAAAGATCTATGAGGGTGGAAGGCAGTTTACATCCATCTTAATGGGAGGCGATTCTGACATCTTGCAAACAAATTCAAGCAGAAACTGTCCAAAAACTCACAAGTTCAATGGATGGAAGACTTGTGAAACTGCTATCAAATAAGAGGTCCTATGTTATAATGTAACGTGACCTGTTAAAATGTTTAAAAAGTTAAAATGTTGTTCAAAGTTTGATTGAAATAGCTTTTGATTTCAGTAAATATGCTGCAAACACAACAAATGACAATTTTTAGTTCTTTACAACCTATAAAGTGTTTTGAAACTTGCGGTGTGTAATAATTTGGAACAGAGCTGGGATTGGGGCAGGTAGAGCCCCGAGCTGCGATTGGGGCAGGTAGAGCCCCGAGCTGGGATTGGGGCAGGTAGACCCCCGAGCTGCGATTGGGGCAGGTAGAGCCCCGAGCTGCGATTGGGGCAGGTAGACCCCCGAGCTGCGATTGGGGCAGGTAGAGCCCCGAGCTGCGATTGGGGCAGGTAGAGCCCCGAGCTGCGATTGGGGCAGGT
Source organism: Rana kukunoris (assembly GCA_029574335.1). Lineage (NCBI taxonomy): Eukaryota > Metazoa > Chordata > Amphibia > Anura > Ranidae > Rana > Rana kukunoris. The sequence goes on along the minus strand of JAJQKJ010000376.1, from coordinate 29,885 downwards.
AGAGCCCCGAGCTGCGATTGGGGCAGGTAGAGCCCCGAGCTGCGATTGGGGCAGGTAGAGCCCCGAGCTGCGATTGGGGCAGGTAGAGCCCCGAGCTGCGATTGGGGCAGGTAGAGCCCCGAGCTGCGATTGGGGCAGGTAGAGCCCCGAGCTGCGATTGGGGCAGGTAGCGCCCCGAGCTGCGATTGGGGCAGGTAGCGCCCCGAGCTGCGATTGGGGCAGGTAGCGCCCCGAGCTGCGATTGGGGCAGGTAGCGCCCCGAGCTGCGATTGGGGCAGGTAGCGCCCCGAGCTGCGATTGGGGCAGGTAGCGCCCCGAGCTGCGATTGGGGCAGGTAGCGCCCCGAGCTGCGATTGGGGCAGGTAGCGCCCCGAGCTGCGATTGGGGCAGGTAGCGCCCCGAGCTGCGATTGGGGCAGGTAGCGCCCCGAGCTGCGATTGGGGCAGGTAGCGCCCCGAGCTGCGATTGGGGCAGGTAGAGCCCCGAGCTGCGATTGGGGCAGGTAGAGCCCCGAGCTGCGATTGGGGCAGGTAGAGCCCCGAGCTGCGATTGGGGCAGGTAGAGCCCCGAGCTGCGATTGGGGCAGGTAGAGCCCCGAGCTGCGATTGGGGCAGGTAGAGCCCCGAGCTGCGATTGGGGCAGGTAGAGCCCCGAGCTGCGATTGGGGCAGGTAGAGCCCCGAGCTGCGATTGGGGCAGGTAGAGCCCCGAGCTGCGATTGGGGCAGGTAGAGCCCCGAGCTGCGATTGGGGCAGGTAGAGCCCCGAGCTGCGATTGGGGCAGGTAGAGCCCCGAGCTGCGATTGGGGCAGGTAGCGCCCCGAGCTGCGATTGGGGCAGGTAGCGCCCCGAGCTGCGATTGGGGCAGGTAGCGCCCCGAGCTGCGATTGGGGCAGGTAGCGCCCCGAGCTGCGATTGGGGCAGGTAGCGCCCCGAGCTGCGATTGGGGCAGGTAGCGCCCCGAGCTGCGATTGGGGCAGGTAGCGCCCCGAGCTGCGATTGGGGCAGGTAGCGCCCCGAGCTGCGATTGGGGCAGGTAGCGCCCCGAGCTGCGATTGGGGCAGGTAGCGCCCCGAGCTGCGATTGGGGCAGGTAGCGCCCCGAGCTGCGATTGGGGCAGGTAGCGCCCCGAGCTGCGATTGGGGCAGGTAGCGCCCCGAGCTGCGATTGGGGCAGGTAGCGCCCCGAGCTGCGATTGGGGCAGGTAGCGCCCCGAGCTGCGATTGGGGCAGGTAGCGCCCCGAGCTGCGATTGGGGCAGGTAGCGCCCCGAGCTGCGATTGGGGCAGGTAGCGCCCCGAGCTGCGATTGGGGCAGGTAGCGCCCCGAGCTGCGATTGGGGCAGGTAGCGCCCCGAGCTGCGATTGGGGCAGGTAGCGCCCCGAGCTGCGATTGGGGCAGGTAGCGCCCCGAGCTGCGATTGGGGCAGGTAGCGCCCCGAGCTGCGATTGGGGCAGGTAGCGCCCCGAGCTGCGATTGGGGCAGGTAGCGCCCCGAGCTGCGATTGGGGCAGGTAGCGCCCCGAGCTGCGATTGGGGCAGGTAGCGCCCCGAGCTGCGATTGGGGCAGGTAGCGCCCCGAGCTGCGATTGGGGCAGGTAGCGCCCCGAGCTGCGATTGGGGCAGGTAGCGCCCCGAGCTGCGATTGGGGCAGGTAGCGCCCCGAGCTGCGATTGGGGCAGGTAGCGCCCCGAGCTGCGATTGGGGCAGGTAGCGCCCCGAGCTGCGATTGGGGCAGGTAGCAGGTAGAGCCCCGAGCTGCGATTGGGGCAGGTAGCGCCCCGAGCTGCGATTGGGGCAGGTAGCGCCCCGAGCTGCGATTGGGGCAGGTAGCGCCCCGAGCTGCGATTGGGGCAGGTAGAGCCCCGAGCTGCGATTGGGGCAGGTAGGCCCCAGCTGGATTGGGGCAGTAGCGCCCCGAGCTGCGATTGGGGCAGGTAGCGCCCCGAGCTGCGATTGGGGCAGGTAGCGCCCCGAGCTGCGATTGGGGCAGGTAGCGCCCCGAGCTGCGATTGGGGCAGGTAGCGCCCCGAGCTGCGATTGGGGCAGGTAGCGCCCCGAGCTGCGATTGGGGCAGGTAGCGCCCCGAGCTGCGATTGGGGCAGGTAGAGCCCCGAGCTGCGATTGGGGCAGGTAGAGCCCCGAGCTGCGATTGGGGCAGGTAGCGCCCCGAGCTGCGATTGGGGCAGGTAGCGCCCCGAGCTGCGATTGGGGCAGGTAGAGCCCCGAGCTGCGATTGGGGCAGGTAGAGCCCCGAGCTGCGATTGGGGCAGGTAGAGCCCCGAGCTGCGATTGGGGCAGGTAGAGCCCCGAGCTGCGATTGGGGCAGGTAGCGCCCCGAGCTGCGATTGGGGCAGGTAGCGCCCCGAGCTGCGATTGGGGCAGGTAGCGCCCCGAGCTGCGATTGGGGCAGGTAGCGCCCCGAGCTGCGATTGGGGCAGGTAGCGCCCCGAGCTGCGATTGGGGCAGGTAGCGCCCCGAGCTGCGATTGGGGCAGGTAGCGCCCCGAGCTGCGATTGGGGCAGGTAGAGCCCCGAGCTGCGATTGGGGCAGGTAGCGCCCCGAGCTGCGATTGGGGCAGGTAGCGCCTTAGAGCCCCGAGCTGCGATTGGGGCAGGTAGAGCCCCGAGCTGCGATTGGGGCAGGTAGAGCCCCGAGCTGCGATTGGGGCAGGTAGAGCCCCGAGCTGCGATTGGGGCAGGTAGCGCCCCGAGCTGCGATTGGGGCAGGTAGCGCCCCGAGCTGCGATTGGGGCAGGTAGCGCCCCGAGCTGCGATTGGGGCAGGTAGCGCCCCGAGCTGCGATTGGGGCAGGTAGCGCCCCGAGCTGCGATTGGGGCAGGTAGCGTCCCGAGCTGCGATTGGGGCAGGTAGAGCCCCGAGCTGCGATTGGGGCAGGTAGCGCCCCGAGCTGCGATTGGGGCAGGTAGCGCCCCGAGCTGCGATTGGGGCAGGTAGCGCCTAGAGCTGCGATTGGGGCAGGTAGCGCCCCGAGCTGCGATTGGGGCAGGTAGAGCCCCGAGCTGCGATTGGGGCAGGTAGCGCCCCGAGCTGCGATTGGGGCAGGTAGCGCCTTGAGCTGCGATTGGGGCAGGTAGAGCCCCGAGCTGCGATTGGGGCAGGTAGAGCCCCGAGCTGCGATTGGGGCAGGTAGAGCCCCATGCTGCGATTGGGGCAGGTAGCGCCCCGAGCTGCGATTGGGGCAGGTAGCGCCCCGAGCTGCGATTGGGGCAGGTAGCGCCTTGAGCTGCGATTGGGGCAGGTAGAGCCCCGAGCTGCGATTGGGGCAGGTAGAGCCCCGAGCTGCGATTGGGGCAGGTAGAGCCCCATGCTGCGATTGGGGCAGGTAGCGCCCCGAGCTGCGATTGGGGCAGGTAGCGCCCCAAGCTGCGATTGGGGCAGGTAGAGCCCCGAGCTGCGATTGGGGCAGGTAGAGCCCCGAGCTGCGATTGGGGCAGGTAGAGCCCCGAGCTGCGATTGGGGCAGGTAGCGCCCCGAGCTGCGATTGGGGCAGGTAGAGTTCCGAGCAGCAGCTTCGTTGTCAGGCAGGGAAGTGAAGTGTGTACAGCTGAGCTGAATAGGGGCACTAGTCAATGTGTTCCTTTGCCTGCATTGACCACACTGCTAAGTTGCCCATTAAGAGGCCAAGTCTCAGACCGTGATCAGAGGCCTGCTATTGTGGAGCTTTCCTAAATGGAGGTTCAGTGTTGGTAGTGGGAGGTCAGGAATGGAAGGAAGGAACCTGGGGGTGCCCGGATAACCATACAATCCTCTGTCCCAGCACCTACAACCCACTAATGTTGGGGTGTTCGTACCTTCCAGCTCCGCTCCGGGCTCCCATGGTGATAAAACAAACACCTCCCGTCCGGCACCGCCCAAACACCCCGGGAGGGTCCGACTTCCAACATCTCCTATCCTAATACATACTCAGCATCTCCGAGGCCACCCGGGAGCCGACTCTCATTATTCTCGCTCAGCTTCGGGCTGCCATTAGGAAGATAAGAGCCAGACGCCATTACTAAAGCGAACGGAAGAAACAACCGCCCCCCCATGTTCTGAGCTCAATGGTACAGTCCGGAAAGTCAGTCACATCATCACTTCCGGGTGCAGGGGAAACACGTGTGGTGACCTGCCGTAGTGGGGCATCGTGTGGGACCTGCCAAGCCTAAGTGCTGAAGAGTAGACCTGTAGGCATGGCTCAGAAGAAAAAGAAAGGGCACCGGGCACGGAAGCCGGCTAAAGACCGAGAGGGCGAGGACAGCGACACCGGGGAGTTTGATGTCACCACTGGGGTCCCCGAACAGGATGAAGTGGTGAGAGCCTGGAATGAGTTCGAGCGATCACCCTATAGATCCCTTCGATCTGATCTCTGTGTACTGTGTCAGCAACCCACACAGGAAATCTAGGCATTTTCATATATGTACCTATTTTATTTGGTCGTTCTTTTTCGATCTCGTAAAAAAGAGTTAAAAGGCCTGTAAGTTTTTCATGCCTCTTGCCTATGATACTTCTACTTGAGCATCTACTGTTTCAGATTTTATTTTTTTTTTTCTAAATGTTTTTGCATGTATTTACACGCATTTTTGTGTGTATGCGCTTGTGCAATTTCGTGCTCATTTTCGTGCAAGGGCGTGAAAACCTATTCTCGCATTCTCATTCTGCACAATATGTAAATGGTCATTTGAGCGCATTAGGCCTAAATTACTGACCAAAAAAGCAGATTGTTTATTTATTTATTTTTTGAAGAACGCTTGCCGCTTGTTTGTACGCCTGTGTGCATAGGCACATTACAACTAACAGGCAGTAAGAAACAAAAACTGTACTGAGCTTTTTAAAGCTTCAGTGTGCAAGAGGCCTTACTGTTTGGGTCTTGTTGAGGAATGTTGGGACACCAGTCCATACCCACCTGATCTATCCTGCCAGGAAGCTGTCAAATCAGACAGCCAATCGTAGGCTGCAGAGGCATGCCGCTCTCTCCCTGCAGCTATGCGTATACAAACAGCTGGTCCACATGCCTGAACGGCCTATGATTGGGTGTCTGCTTTGACAGCTTCCTGGCAGGAAAGCTTAGGTGGGCTTGGATCCATGTCTGTACACTCCTTAGCTTTTGTTCTGGTGACAGCTCTTTGACCAAATTAGTACAGTAACACACATATAATATGCGCTAATCCAGTACAGTGCCATGCAACACTCTAAAACAAGGCTTTCTCTGATTGAATGAGATGAAGATGATACCCACCTCATCCATTCAGAGAACATCTTGCATTTATTCAATAATACAAGGCGTTCTCTAAATGGTTGCAGTGCCCAGCGAGCGACCGGCTCTCATCACTATGCAGTAGGACAGTCACTCAGCACTGGACTCGGAGGATAACTGCTATCACCATAGTAGTGGCAGCTACTGCAGTGATTTGCAGCTTCAATAGGGATCAGTCAGGTAGGAGGAATGCATCCAAGTTGGACCAATGTCACTCTGTAATAAGAATCATACCTGGAGTTTTAATCTTCATATATTGGCCATAGGAATGCAGGTTTTAAGCTTTGTCATGAGACTTGATTTCTATATTTTTTGTTATCTCATGAACTGTACCACCTACTACAACTTTCTTTTTCCCTGTAATGCTTCCTGCCATAGTAATAGGTCTTAAAGAGTCACTGCAGTCTGCTCACTAAATTTGTAATAAAAACATCTTTGCCATTCTGAAGCTTCCCTCCAACCTCTTTGCATATTATTTTATTGACAAATATGCTGCAGAAATCGCCCTCCGAGTCTGGATGCAACTATTTTTTAAAGGAACACTAAAGTCAGGAATATTTTTATTTTATTTATTTTTTTAAATAACAAACATGTTATACTTACCTCACTGTGCAGTTCGTTTTGCACAGAGTGTCCCGGAAAGCTGTCTTCTGGTGTCCCTCCACGTCTGTCTCGGCTCCTCCTCGCAAAAGCTTTCTACCTTAATGCGAGGGAGCTCGCACGGTGGAAAGCTTTTGCGAGCGCATTCCCGTGATACAGTGGCGGCCATAGCCGCTGACTGTATCACTCGGCTCTGGCGCGCCGCATCATCCGCTGTGATTGACAGCAGCGCCAGCCAATGGCTGCGCTGCTATCAATCCACTCAGCCTAGCCAATCAACAGCCAGGCTTGGAACCGAACAGGATGATGTGGATGCGCCCGACAATTTCGAACGGTCGGGTAAGTAGAACGGGGGGGGGGGGGGCGTCGCTGTCAGATGTTTTTTTACCTTAATGCATAGGATGCATTAAGGTAGAAAAACTTTTACCTTTACTATCCCTTTAACTATGGGCAGATGAAGCTGCCTTTTTCACAGAGAGGCCCCATTCCGATCAGCATGGGATCCTCTGACAGATCCAATGATAATCTCCCACATGGAGAAGAATGGGTCCTCTTCTGTTTATTTTTAGCGAATCAAAGGTAGGTGGGTGTAAACAGACACAACTCCGTTTAAACCTACCAGTCCATAGGGATGAATAGTCCGTATGAAAATATGACTGGGGCGTTATGTGAAATGGGCCTTAATGTTTATCTTCACATTTTTACTTTAAATTTACATTTAAGAGATTGAAAAGATCCTTTTTTTTTTTTTTTTTTTTATATATATATATATATATATATAATATATATTATTGTATTGATTTTTTTTTTTCTTCCCTCCATAAAGCGCCTTCCATCGTTCCCCACCGCAGATGGTGGTTCGGATACAGAATTGGACACTAGACAACTGGTCCGAGCACAGAACAAAAAGAAAAAAAAGTCAGGAGGGTTTCAATCAATGGGTATGTTTTTGTCTGGTGTTGAAAAAAAAAACTGCTGGGACATAACTATGTGGAACGTTGCTTAAAACTGAGTTCAAACCAAACGTGGAACTTCCGCTCATTTGTCTCATTCCCCCCCCCCCCTTCCGTGCCACATTTGGCACCTTTCGGGGTGGAGAGGGGAGCGTCAAAAATATACGTCACAGCTCGGCTTCCTCCGCCACCAGGCTAGTAGGAGAGCACATCGGTGCCTCGTGCATGCGCAGTAGGGTTCCTGGCGTGAAGCCGTAATGCTACACTACCGGGTTCCCTTGCCCGCAATGACGGGAGCAGCATTGCTGACATTGCTGGACTCCAGAACAAGTAAGTGTCCTATTATTAAAGCCCCTTTCACGTGGGGGCGGCATTGGCGGTAAAGCACAGATATTTTTAGCGGCACTTTACCTTCAATTTTGCGGCTCAATTCTGTCGCTGGCGGGGAGGTTTTACCCCCACATGCGGCCAAGAAAGGGTTAAAAACCACTGCAAAGCGCCTCTGCAGAGGCGCTTTGCCAGGGGTATTGCCAGGGGTATAGCCTCTGCAGAGGCGCTTTCCCAGGCGGTGCCCCATTGATTTCCATGGGCAGGGGCAGTGGAGGCGCGGTATACACACCACTCCTTCACCGCTCCAAAGATGCTGCTAGCAGGACTTTTTTTTACCATCCTGCTAGCGCACGGCTTCATCATGGGGCTTTCACACTGGAGAGACAGCAACGGCTGTTTCAGGTTGGTTTGTAGGCGCTATTTTTTTAGCATTATAGTGCATGCAAACCGACCCAGTGTGAAAGGGAAAAGTCGGCAGCTGCTGGCCTTTTAATTTTTGCAGGGGTGAGCAGACGTCCGCTTTAAACAGGTTCACCACTCTGTAGCTGCTGACTTTTTTTATTTTTTTTTATTTTTATTTTTTTTACAAATTCTGTAGCTGCTGACGTTTAATAACAGAACACTTACCCAAGCTTGTTTAAAACTAGCCTTTGGGTTCCCTGTGCTGCTTGCATCTTAAATGCAGGCAGCTGGCTTTACTGCTTTGGGCTTTGCAGTCAGCATCCCACTGTGTATGCAAGAGCCGCGCTGCACTTTGTAAATGCTCCCACGGTCTTCGGGGAGGGACGGGGAGAGGAGAACTTCCGCTCAGATTACCCAGGCAAAACTAGGTACCCAGTCCCTCCCTAAAACAATCTCCCCTTTTGGGTGATGCTCTGCTTTAATCTACATTGTACTTGGTAAAAAATAAATAAATGAAAGACATTACTGTGGCTTTCAGTTTTGTAGAGAATATTTGTAATTCTTGACATTTTCCTTTACATTTGCTCACCAGGTCTTAGTTATCCTGTGTTTAAGGGTGTGATGAAGAAAGGTTACAAAGTTCCAACACCAATTCAAAGAAAGGTAAGGCTATTAGATCTTGGCTTCTTAGAACACATCATTGCATGTTGGTTTATGTATTGAACTTGTATCTCTGCAGAGATGTAATGTCTCCATCTCATCTTCATACTAGGTAGTACCTGTCATTCTGGATGGCAAGGATGTGGTAGCTATGGCACGAACTGGCAGTGGTAAAACTGCTTGTTTCCTCATCCCGATGTTTGAGAAACTAAAGGCTCACAGTGCACAAACTGGAGTTCGTGGACTTATTTTATCACCTACCCGAGAACTTGCCCTGCAGACTCTGAAGTTCACCAAAGAGGTACAAGGCCTGATCACACTGCTTTTTTTTTATTTTTATTTTTTTTATGGTTTTTACTTGCTTGTTCTGACTGTTACCTCTTCATTGTTGTGAACATTTTCTTTTTCCATTTTATAATCGTAACATTATTAATGGTTTTCTGTTACAGCTTGGAAAATTTACTGGTTTGAAGACTGCTCTTATTTTGGGTGGGGACAAGTAAGTTTTGCAACATTCTATCTTACTGAATGAGAAAACAGAGGACAGTTGGCAAACATTTGTTGTGTCTCTGTACAGAGAAACCGGAAAGCACAAGGTTCACAGAAATTCAGGTTCCAGTTAATTCAAACCCGTGCTGCGTGGCCCAGGAATGAAGCTAATCAAGCATGATCTGTGCTTGGTTAGTTTTGGAGGAGTGCAGAGATGACATTAGGGGTCTGAAAGACACCTGATGTCTCCCTAAAGAGATGTTGTAACCTATACCGTGCTATCACATTGGGGGCTTAACTTTGTGATAGCAATAAATTTAAGTGAAAAAAAACTTTTAAAAGTTAAAGTGGATCTAAAGTCTAATGCCGCGTACACACGGTCGTTTTTTGCGATGAAAAAAAACGACGTTTTCTGTGAAGTAAAAAACGACGTTTTTGAAACGTCACTTTTCAAAGACAATTTTGCATACACACCATAGTTTTTTCACAAAAAGCGAGGTTACGTTCACCACTCTTTTCCATTGAAGCTCGCTTCATAACTAGCTTCTGGGCATGCGCGGGTTGAAAAACGTCGTTTTGAACGACGTTTTTGCTACACACGGTGACTTTTTGTGAAACAAAAAACGAAGTTTTGAAAAACGACACAAAAAATTCAAACATGTTGGAATTTTTTTTTGGTCGTTTTTTTGAAGACAAAAAACAACGTTTTGCCCACACACGATCAATTTAAATGACGTTTTAAAAAACGTCGATTTTTTTTCATCGCAAAAAACGACCGTGTGTACGCGGCATCAAAGTACGCACAGGCAGGCAGTTTCTTGCAGAAGACCTGCAGTATTCCTTCTGAAATAAAATAAACTTTCCTGCCTGCCCACAATCCTCCTTTTTTAAATATACACTGAGCTGCGTGTGTGCAGCCAATCAAAATGGCTGAACACCATCACTCAGAAGAAGGCAGAGGGAAGGCATTGGGGACCTCCCAGACATCCACATTGTTGGAGCTAAGGTAAATATTGCAGACCCTCTTCTTCTCTTATAAATAAAATTAAAAAAACAAGGAGCAAATTCCACACCTCTATGTTGGCGTTGTGAATCTGAACGTGGTACACTATTGCACATTTGGTGGGACTGTATCCACATACAACCATTCTGGAAAGCCGTTCATGATTTAATCTCTCACATCACAACTTTTGTCCCTAATTTTACAGCAGCTCAATATTTATTACATCATAGTTCTCTATCGCAATCTGCTTATAAAAAATCAATCCTACCACATCTTATTAATGCAGCTAAGCTCTGCATTCCTATTCATTGGAAAAATCGAACTCCCCCTTCCATATCTGAATGGCTGAGAAAAATTGAACATATTGCTGACATGGAAAATCTAATCTGTCAGACGAAGGACACTCCCACTAAATTTTATGATAAATGGGCATGTTGGCTGAATTTTAAGGTCACTGAAGAATTTTGTCGCTTATCTAATGCTTCTTCATAACATTCTCAGATTGTTTGCTATCTTGTATGTTATACTTGTATTTCACACTGTAATGCATGATTTCTATCCCACTTCTCTTCACTTCCCCTCTTTTTTCCCTACCCCCCCCCCTTTTTTTTTTTTGTTTCCCCTTTGCCGTACAACTTACTATATATGGCAAAGTTATTAATATGTTTATACAATGCTATCTAATGGTATTTATTGCATCTATTATGGTTTGTTACACAATGCGAATTTGTTATATTCATTATTGTTCTTCTTCAAAAATTTCAATAAAATATTTGGAATCAAAAAAACAAGGAGCAGTACATATACAAAAAACTAAAGAATGCCTATCCTCTGCTTCAGACACCCACATCAACCAGTACTACTGCCTAGTCGATCAATGATAAACGTTACCACTATTGGCATTAACCCTGTAGACGCTGCATAGACACCAATGTTCAAAGGGTTAAACTAAGGAACTTGTAGCCATGGGTCCCATAGCTTATTAAACTTATTAGGAATGCTCCATTTTTTTCAGCAATGTGGAAATAACTTGCTTTCGGCAGTCCTCAAACCTAGGAGGAAGAGAAGAAAGCTACTGCACATGCGGGCCAAAAATAGCAATTTAGAGAGAAGGCTAGACTTCCTCTGTATATTCTTCCTCATCCAAGAGCCCTAGAAATAATGCAGACTTTAGTTCCACTTTAAGTATAATCAACAAAAAAACACATGACTTGTAAACCTGCCTTGTCACAAATGTACAAAAATTACAATTGTGCCATTCATGTTGGGTATTACCCAGCATACCAGGGTGAGAGCCAAAATTCACTTTTAACTCTAAACTGATGAACGTAAAAGCTTTTATGGCATTGTCTTTGCACAATGTTGGGTACTGTATTTTTATTTGTATTTATTTTTTGCCATTTCATGAACGTGCACAATTTTGAGGCCAGGCATACTTGGTATCTACTTGGCACAACCCTCTGTTTTTATTACAATTTTTTTTTTTTATTATTATTGTGTTTGTGGGCACTAAAATTATTTGAAGGCAGGAAAATCAGGCCTCTAGTAACATAGTGAAACTGTTTGTGTTCCTTTAACAGAGGAGGGGTTTCTGGTTAACCAATATAACAGTAGGCATATTGGGGTAGATTTACTAAAACTGGTGCACACAGAATTTAATTCAGCTGTGCATAGAAATCAATTGATTTCTAACTTCAACTTGTTCAAATAAGCTTTGACAATAAAACCTGGAAGCCGATTGGTTATTATGCACAGCTGCCCCAGATTCTGTGTGCAAAAGTTTTAGTAATTCTCCCCAACTTTGGTGCAGTTATTCATAAAAACTGATCACCTTCCATTTTTTTTTTTTTTTTTGTCAAAGCTTGATTAGACACGCTGAAGTTAGAAGCTGATTGGCTATCATGCACTGCTGCTCCAGATTTTTGCACTCGCCAGTCCCCATTGTCTGCTTTTAGGCAGGATATTTAGTTTTATTCCATTTAACAATGTCCTTGTAAGAATTTATCTCTAGTACACTCAACAGTATATCGATGTATCTTTTTTCCTGTAGGATGGAAGATCAGTTTGCTGCTCTACATGAAAACCCTGATATGTGAGTAATTTTTGTCGTTCTTTATGTCTTCTGTTCCTCAAACACCACTGGGGACTGATTGTGCTTGTAAATGAATTTTGAATACCTCAAACATTTTTATTTATTTAGAATCATTGCTACCCCTGGCCGTCTGATGCACGTGTCAGTAGAGATGAATCTGAAGTTACGCAGTGTTGAGTATGTGGTCTTTGATGAAGCAGACAGGTAAGTAGCTGTTTGTGTACTACAGATAACCTGCACTTCATGTCAGTTGCTCACTGCATTTTGTTTATTCTTTTGTTTTTTCTTTTATTATACTTTTCAAAGACTTTTTGAAATGGGGTTTGCTGAGCAACTGCAGGAGATCATTGCCCGTCTTCCTGAAACTCGCCAAACCTTGCTTTTCTCCGCCACTCTTCCCAAGATGCTTCTAGAATTTGCCCGTGCAGGTAAGATAGATACATCCACTGCCATAAAACAAAAACATTGATTGTTTATCTAAGGACGCAGGAGATCGATGAAGTGTAATCCTAGTCTATAGATGGTTGGCTTTTTGAGTATATTGCTTTTGCCATCTGAACTATACACCCAACTGGAGGATGGACACCCTATGAAAAAATGTAGTTTTGAAAATAGACAGAAATGGCATGAAGTTAAGTCCTTTTAAAGTTCACATCTCTTTACCTTGGGTAAAATCTGATTAGGTACAGTGAGTGGGGGGAAAGGTATTTGATCCCCTGCTGATTTTTTATGTTTGCCCACTGACAATGAAATTATTAATCTGCAATTGTAGATTTGTGAGAGACAGAATAACAAAAATATCCAGAAAAACGCATTTCAAAAAAAGTTATAAATTGATTTGCATTTTAATGAGTGAAAAAAGTTTTTGATCCCCCCCTATCAATCAGCAAGATTTGTTTCCCAAGTGTCTTCTATACAGGTAACGAGCTGAGATTAGGAGCACTCTCTTAAAGGGAGTTCTCCTTATCTCAGCTTGTTACCTGTATAAAAGACACCTGTCTACAGAAGCAATCAGATTCCCATCTCCCCGCCAAAAGAGATTAAGAGCTGCCCATGGATGTCAAGATTGTAGACCTACACAAGGCTGGAATGGGCTACTAGAACTTTGCCAAGCAGCTTTGTGAGAGGGTGACAACAGTTGGTGCGATTTTTCGCAAATGGAAGAAACGCAAAATAACTGTCAGTCTCCCTCCAGTCTGGGGCTTCATGCAAGATGTCATGACATGAGAATGGTGAGGAATCGGCCCAGAAATACACGGGACAATATTTTCAATGATCTCAAGGCAGCTGGGATCATAGTCACCAAGAAAACAATTGGTAACACACTATGTTGAGAAGGACTGAAATCCTGCAGCGCCCACAAGGTCCACCTGCTCAAGAGAGCATATGTACAGGCCTGTCTGAAGTTTGCTAATAAACATCTGATTGATTCAGAGGAGAACTGGGTGAAAGTGTTTTAGTCAGATGAGACCAGAATCAAGGTCTTTGGCATCAACTGGACTCACTGTGTTTGGCAGAGGAGGAATGCTGCCTATGACTCCCAAGAACACCATCCCCACTGTCAAACATGGAGGTAGAAACCTTATGATTTGAGGGTGTTTTTCTCCTAAGGGGACAGGACAACTTTGCCGCAACAAAGGGATGATGGACGGGGCCATGTACTGTCAAATCTTGGGTAAGAACCTCCTTCTCTTAGCAAGGTAGACGGAGAGAATAGTGTAATGATTCTGTTAACAAACGAGTAAATACCTTTTAAATTCCTTCATCTATATCACCTCCGGCGTTCTAGTTTTTGTTCTCTCACTTGCTGGTTTGCATCACTTGTTCATGTAAGAACTACATTTCCCAGTATGAATTGCGGCACGCCCGGTATTTCACACCTCCTTGAAGTCTCTAACACGTAGAGAGCATCCTGCCACACAGATGTAGTTCCCAGGAGGGGGCGAGCACGTTACTGACCACCGCAGTAAAGTCTCCCTTCACGGTGGTCAGTAAAATCAGACAAGCAGGAAGTGAACAGAGAAGAAATAGAGCAACTTCTGAGCAAAAATGAACAATGAGGAAGTGAAAAGGGGAATGTCTGCAGGTAAAGGATGCTTATTATGGAAAAAAAAAAATTCCTTTACAACCCCTTTAATGTCCTGGAGAGGATCTGCAGAAGAGGAGTGTGACAAAATCCCTCCTGAGATGTGTGCAAACCTTTGGCCAACTACAAGAAACGCATAACCTCCTGTGATTGCCAACAAGGGTTTTGCCACCAAGTACTAAATCATGTTTTGCAAAGAGGGCAAATACTTTTTTGACTCATTAGAATGCAAATCAATTCATAACTTTTTTGAAATGTGGTTTTCTGGATTTTTATTTATTTTTTGTTAATTTTCTCCCACTGTTAATAAACCTACTATTTAAAATTATAGACTAATCATTTCTTAGTCAGTGGGCAAATGTACAAAATCAGCAGAGGATCAAATACTTTTTTCTTTTACTATATTCTATGTCAGGAGGTGTATCGCTAATGAGGGAAAGCAGCATTGGTAATGTCCAACATCTCCCGGCCAGGACATGAAACTTATAGGTCTATTCTTCTTACCAGATAAAGGATTTTACTGTCGCCAGAATAAATATTACAAAATTGGTTAAAAGTGGTGTAATAAGAGTGTGTTTGTTTTTTTCTCCTGACTGTAGGTCTTACCGAACCTGTACTAATCCGTCTAGATGTTGACACAAAGCTAAGTGATCAGTTAAAGGTAAAGTGATGGAATACAGTATAGGTAGACTTTAATTTCTGCCAGAACTGCTACTGATATATATATATTTTTTTCCTTCTCATTTAAGTTGGCATTTTTTCATGTGAGGGCTGAAGATAAACCTGCTGTACTTCTACATCTTTTGCGCTGCATTGTGAAACCTCAGGAACAAACGGTTGTCTTTGTGGCCACCAAACATCATGCTGAGTATCTGAAAGAGGTCAGAGCTAAAGCAGATGCATGTATATTCAAACGTATGGCATACAGATGTGCAGGGATATATCTAACGTAACAATGAATGGAGACTATATTAATCTCAGGCTTTTGCATTAAAGAATGACTATACTTTTGCTTTATATTATACATTTGTACCCGATGGACATTCACATTAGTAGTTCTCCACTATAGCCAGCAACATGCAAGTTCTTTTAATTTATTAGTTTGTCACCCTCCCCTTTTTTCTTTCTTTATGCAGTCAACGTAAACCTTTGCATTGTGCTTAGAACGTCTGTGTTCTGTATGCAGTCATGGAGTGGCTGGGAGTCGGTCTGCATGTTGCATATGTTTAGTGTGGATATAAATGACATCTAATATAACATGTTCTGCAAGTAAACATTGTCTACGTTATTATGGAATAGCATGATGTATTTGTAGTAAGTGTCTAGAATGACTGACTTTATTTAGATCTAGCGCATACAGGAACTGCAATAATGAATGGAAGCACAAGTTGGACCAGTAATAAACTCAAATGGGTACTCCTATTAAAAATAATAATAAAAACCTTTTATAGGGGTATTTAAACCCAAAAGCAAACATTTTATTATATTACAGCTTACCATTTCTTAGAGGCAATGGCTGCATTTGTTTTTTGTTTTTTTTGTCTCTTTTGTTGGTGGTGATCTGGCCAGTAAGTCTGTGGTGCTTTTCAATGGAACAATCTTCTTCATATGTATCAGTTAAGAGTTTTGAGATCATTTACCACAACAATCGCCCTTTATTCATGTAAAACCTTAATCCCGAAAATGGGGAGGGCGGGAAACAACAACAAACTGTTGTTGCAACTGCTTGTGTAACTCCAGTGTGGGCTGGAGTTTGTCTTCAGTTTTAGTGTATGTAAATCTGCTAGTACATTTCACCCCCCTCCAGAACTAATGCACCACATCTTATGATTGGTAAGTTCTGCAATATATTACATTTTTGGTTTTGAGATTAATATCGCTTTACTGTATAAATGGTAGCTGTAAACAGATTACACCAAGTATTGTAAATGAACCATTAATGTGTGTGTGTGTATAATATATATATATATATATATATATATACATTTTATTTTTTTGACAGTAGCTCAACACTACTGGTTATATGTTACCAGCTTTATACCTTTTTTTACAACTTTAACTATTGTATCTTCAGAACTGCCTCTGAGAAGATAGCTGGCAGGTTCATAATAATTTATTATTATTTAGATACTTGTATAGTGCCATCCATTTACACAGCGCTTTACATGTACATTCACATTGGTCCCTACCCTTAAGGAGCTTGCAATCTACGGTCCCTAACTCTCATTCATATACTAGGCCCAGTTTAGGCAGAAGCCAATTAACATACCTTTGGAATGTGGGAGGAAACCGCAGTACCCAGAGGAAACCCACGCGGGCACAGGGAGAACATGCAAACTCCAGGCAGGTAGTGTCGTGGTTGGGATTTGGACCAGCGACCCTTTTTACTGCTAGGCGAGAGTGCTAATCGCTACACTTTAATCTTTGTAGAACTGTTTTAGATGGATGTGTGTGTGTGTGTGTGTTGTGTGTGGTGTTTTTTTTTTGTTTTTTTTTAATTGAGAATCCTCTTGACACTGCTTGTTTATATGTAAAGTGTTTTTTTTTCCCCCACCTAGATGCTGGACATGCAAGGTGTCCCATGTTCCCATATTTACAGTGCTCTTGATCAGACTGCCAGAAAGATAAACCTGGGTTTGTTTCTGCATGGAAAAGTACGTGCTTTATTGGTCACAGATGTAGCAGCTCGTGGTATTGATATACCTATGCTTGACAATGTCATCAATTATAACTTCCCACCGAAAGCCAAACTTTTTCTGCATCGCGTAGGTAAGGCTGTAATCTGCTTATGATTGCATTAGGAGATAATGTCTTGTTATAATTTTTGTTGTAATTTCATGTATTTCTTTCTTCTTTAAACAGGTCGTGTGGCTAGAGCCGGTCGGAGTGGCACAGCTTATTCCCTGGTTGCTCATGATGAAACGGCTTATGTATATGATCTCCACCTCTTCCTAGGTAGACCCCTGAAACTGGCAGGTGGCCCACATGCTGATTCAGGTAGAGTGTACATTCCTTGTAGTAGTCCTTAAAGTCTAAAATAGTTGTAGGTCCCTTCATGTAGTTCTTCTCTACAGATCAAGAAGCAGATGGTGTTCTGGGACGAGTCCCACAAAGTTTGATAGATGATGAAGATGCTCTGCTGATCACAGATCACGAAAGGTCTTTGGAGCTTCAGAACCTGCATCAAACCTCTGAGAATGCTTACAAACAATACAGCAAATCCAGACCAGCCCCAGCTCCAGAGTCTGTAAAACGTGTCAAAGAGGCCAATTACAATCAGTTGGGAGTACACCCCTTGTTCTGTGAGTGACCTTCATTTGTTCTTAGTGTTCTTTCATATTTGTTTGTCTGTCAGCCATGCACTCTGTCCCATTGTATGTCTCATTCCTTTTACGTGTCCATCTGTAAATTCTATTAAATTCCTCTTTGCCTTATATGTGTTCATTTTCAGGGTCTCGTCTTGGTGGGGAAGAAATTCAGAGACTGAAGTTTGTGGACAGCATTAAATCTTATAAATCAAAAGCGGTAGGCTACATTACACCTATAAACTGTTTTGCCTTTGCCTGAGTTTTAAATAGGACCTGTCGAGACATAAATTTATAAGCTGTTTTTGATGACTTGCTGACTGTCTTTTGCTAGGTATTGTTTAGTGAATCACTGACCTAGAATGAGTGTGTACTTATCGGATTATGTACAATATCAGTGACTTGCCATGTAGAGAACAACAGATCATGATCAGGACCCAGTGTACACATTTTCAAAAAACAAGCTAGTAACAGCTGCCATATTTTTCACCTAACATGTCCTATTTGTAGCTTCTTTCTTTCTTCTCTCTTTTTTTTTTTTTTATCATGTTTAGCTGTTTTATTTTTTTTTATATATATACACATATATATATATATATATATATATATATATATACACACATACACACACACATATATATATATATATATATATGTGTGTGTGTGTGTGTGTGTGTGTGTGTGTGTGTGTGTATATATATATGTGTATATATATAAAAAAAATAAAACAGCTAAACATGATAAAAAAAAAAAAAAGAGAGAAGAAAGAAAGAAGCTACAAATAGGACATGTTAGGTGAAAAATATGGCAGCTGTTACTAGCTTGTTTTTTTCATGTTAATTAAAGGGATAAAAAAAACTGCTGTACAATAACATACTGGGTACATTTTTTACATGGTGATTTACAAGTGATCTGCAAGGCTTAAATGGTTTACCACTTTCTCAGAAATGCAGAAGACAGTGCTGACAGGGGAATCCCCTCCTGCCAAGCAATTGTCTGCTACCGGGCAGGGGGGAAGTAGAAGACGGTTGATATAATCACAAAAGAATCCAGCAGACTGGTTGTACTCAAGTTGATCGATCAACGTATATCACAAAGATTGCATCGCTCCAGGTGGAGTATGAGATCTCTCCTGCTGTAACAATTGCAGAGTGCCAGCCTTGGTCCGCAGCCAGAGCATGAATGAACAATCAAATGAAGGAAAAATGGCAGCACTACCGGCATAACATTTTTAGTTTATTGGAAATCCTTTAAAAATGGGGACACATCTTGCACGCACATCTCCTGTGGCTTCAGCAAACGTGTTTCACACATCCATGCTTAGTCATTTGTGTTCAGGTTGATCGATCAACTTGGTACATTCAGCTTGCCCATTAATGGATTGAATCTCTGCCGCTTCCTGCTGAACCGGCCGAGATTCGAACTGTGTATGGCCGGCCTTAGTTATGCACTTGTTGGGATCAGCACAGGCAGAGCCTGCACCTTCCTTTTGCAGGCTGGTTGAACACTGGGAGACACTTCTTTTTTTTTTTTGTCTTTTCTAAGGCAGTGGAAGTCTGGCCTCAAATCTTTTGAAAGGAGTTACATTGCCACAGTAATGAGGGATTTGGTGCTAAAGGATTGATTACGTTCTCAAATCCATGTTTTATATCATCTTTTACAATTGCTGTTCTAATTTTCCACATAATTTTGTCCCTAGACAATCTTTGAGATAAATGCCACTAATAAGACACCTGCCAGTGAAGTAATGCGTGCCAAGAGAAATCAAGATTACAAGGTCATCTCTAAATTCCAGCGTTTGCAAGAAGAGAAAGCGAACAGTACAGCACAGTCCCAAGCCCGTGTTAAACCTGATCTGCTAGCCAGCCAAGACTGTGCTGAAGAAACTTTGGAGGTAACTGATGTAGCTACAGAATCTTGCGAGGATCCCCTGCCTTTTTAAATATCTGCCCTGATGGTTTATGTCAATTTCCCCAGGAAGTCTTCTCACAAGTAGTTGGCAAGAGGAAGCGGACAGATAAAACTGACACTGAAAGCGACAGGAAGAGAGAGAAAGCAGGACCTACTCAGGATACCGAGTATTACATCCCATACAGACCGAAGGACTTTGAGAGTGAAAAAGGGTAGGGAGCATGACTGCATGCAGATTAAAGTTGGACATATACAAAGTGAACTTTTATTGAATAGAAATGTTCCCAGCGTTTTTTTTTTGTGTCCTTAACCACTTAAGGACTGATTACCGCCGATATACATCGGCAGAATGGCACGGCTGGGCAAACCGACGTATATGTACGTTGCCCTTTCAGCCCAGCCGTGGGGCGCGCGCCTGCAACCCGGTCTGAAGCTACGTGACCCACGGACCCAATCGCCGCTGGAGTGCGGCGATCGGTCCCCGGAGCTGAAGAACGGGGAGAGCCGTGTGTAAACACGGCTTCCCCGTGCTTCACTGTGGCGGCTGCATCGATCGCGTCATCCCTTTTATAGGGGGGACATGATCGATGACGTCAGACCTACAGCCACACCCCCCTACAGTTGTAAACACGCGTTAGGGAACACATAACCCCTACAGCGCCCCCTTGTGGGTAACTCCCAAACTGCAACTGTCATTTCCACAATAAACAATGCAATTTAAATGCATTTTTTGCTGTGAAAATGACAATTGCCCCAAAAATGTGTCAAAATTGTCCGAAGTGTCCACCATAATGTCGCAGTCACGAAAAAAATCGTTGATCTCCGCCGTTAGCAGTAAAAAAATAAAAATAATTTTTTATAAAAATGCAATAAAACTATGCCCTATTTTGTAAACTATAAATTTTGCTCAAACCAACTGATAAATGCTTATTGCAATTTTTTATTTTTTTTTTGACCAAAAATAGGTAGAAGAATACGTATCGACCTAAACTAAGGGAAATTTTTTTTATATATATATATTTTTGAGGTATATTTATTATAGCAAACAATAGACAAAAAGACATTGCATTTTTTTTCAAAATTATCGCTCTATTTTTGTTTATAGCGCAAAAAATAAAAACCGCAGAGGTGGTCAAATACCACCAAAAGAAAGCTCTATTTGTGGGGCGAAAAAAGGACGCCAAATTTGTTTGGGAGCCACGTCGCACGACTGCGCGATTGTCGGTTAAAGCGACGCAGTGCCGAATCGCAAAAAAGGGGCCTGGTCCTTTAGCTGCATTTTGGTCTGGGGCTTAAGTGGTTAAAGTGTAAGTTCACCTTGACAGAAAATCTGTCAAGTGATCTTGCAATGTATTCCCCCATCCCGATTCAAAATCCTCCTGTGTTTCTCTCATCTCCTTGCAGCGCTGACAGGATGGGCTAGATGGATTCTGATTGGTCAGCGCCATTCATGTGACCATTTTTGTGTGCTGATCATTTAGAAAGTCTCTTGTCCGTACTCAGCATGCTGAGAGGTACGAATACACAGCAGAGATTTCAAATTCTCAAACCAGTTAAGTGGAGTCCCAGTGCCTGACAGCGGGGGATCATGGGACTCTGGTACAGCAGGACCGTGGGGGGAGGTGTGTTTGTCCATTGTAAGGTCGCCTTACAGATTTTCAATAATTGTGAACTTGCATTTCTTTATCGTACATCACGGGACACAGAGCCTAGTAATTACTAAGTGGGTTATGTTCCCTATATAACCCCTCCCATACTGGGAGCACCTCAGTTTTTTGCCAGTGTTTGAGGTGTTAGTTACGAGTGAAGATGTGCTCTGAGGAGCTCCACTGGAGGTATCCATGCCTGATTTAAATAGCCTCCATAAAGACCAGATCCAATCAAAGTGCCATTGAGGCCAATGTGGATGGTACCTGGGGCATCGTATCTGAAGCACAAGGTTTTTGCCTGTAATGCCTCTCTTCAGGGGGGCAGAATCCTGGGTTCCAGTACTTTGGTTATAACTAAATACCAAAGATATTCTGTCCGGATGAGGTACAGGTCCAGGGTAGTGGAAACCCTGTCTAGAATCCCGGTCCCTGAAGGTCTGTTGACTTAACCTGCAGTGATGGGTGAAGATTGGGTCTGTCTGTGCTCGGCAGTATCCTGCAGCGGGGATAAGGTAAGTGAAGACAATCCTAGGTAAATACCTTAAGTATTATCTTCCATGAGTAGCTGCATGTCTTATCTGTTTCCGCCACTAGAGGCAGTAAAGAGACATACCTGGTGTTTCACTTACCATGCTGTTCAGGAACGAAAGCTCAGTGTCAGCCGGTCTGTTGAGCAGCTCACTTCCTCCACTTCAGGCTCTGCCACAGTTGTGGGGGGATCCCTCCCTCCGAGGTCCACGGCACTCCTTATGAGGGATCTCGCTCTCTTGTCCCCGCCTCTACCATTTCCCTACATGCACTTTTGAAGGCAGGGGGAGGGGGATGTGGTTGCTGCTGGCGCACGTGCCTTTGAAGGGATGTATAGAAGAGAAGTCTGCAGATAAACAGGTAGAACTTAGGAGGATTTGTTTCATCTTGATGTATTGTCCGAGAAAAGTCACTAAACTGGGTATATGTAATGGTTTAAAACTACCGTTTTCTATCACCTGAATTCTTGGTTAAGTTGTACACATTAATGTTTGTTGCTGTTGAAGTAAAGCTTCTTTACACCCTTTCCACGGGTTTATGACATATTTGCTACTTTTATTTATGGTGTGTGTGTGTGTGTGTGTGTGTGTGTTTTTTGTTGGGTATGCATCAACTTAAACTATTGTATTTGTTTTCATATAGACTGTGTGTTGGAGGGAACAGCTTTGAGCAAGCGGCAGCAGGGGCAGTGCTGGATCTGCTTGGGGACCAGACTGAGGATCTCAACAAAAACAAGACTGTCCTGAAGTGGTGAGTTGAGTGGATGGGTTGATATTCCTTGTATTGCTAAATAGAATACATTTAAGTTACGAGCTATCTTTCACAATAAATATGGTGTCTCCCTAGTAACTTTATTAATATTACCCACTTCATATTTTTTTTGGGGGGGGGGGGGGGGGGGTTTATTTTATATATATATTTTTTTAAATTGCCAACTTCCTTAATGTAATTACACTAGGATTAAACAGAAAATTGAAACAATTTCCAATGTATTTCCACCCAATTCTTTTGGTTTTGTATAGAGTAGGGAAGGAGGGGTGTTCTTGTTTGTGTTTTTTGCAGCTGCCCAGGACGCCATTCTTACTTGCTGTCCTGCTGACCATGGTTTTGACAAACAGGAAGTGAGGGGAAAGTCTGGGACAGATCGCAAAAACAACTGACAAGGGTTATTGCCTTCCCCCTACTCTGCTAAAGCAGGGTTGAACAAAAATGAAGCTTATTGCCGCTGGAATTCAGTGTGTGTTAATCGCACGGTGTGAATGAGGCCTTTATAATCCTGAGTAATAATAATAAAGCCTAAAAGTAAGTCACTTGGTGGCTGTGTTGACATATACTCGCTTTGCCTTTCCATTTAGGGATCGTAAGAAAAAGAAGTTTGTGGGAGGCGGAGGACATGAGGATAAAAAGAAAGTAAGGACAGAGAGTGGAAGACTTATAAGCAGCTCTTATAAGACGAACAAGTATCCTTTTTGTGGCTTATTTGATAGGTTGTTAATAAATTAATGTAATCTTGGTGTAATTAAAGGCCTATTTACACCACTCGGCGCCAAACGGCTAATGAAGTCAATTGAACATATATGCGGCACACATATATAAAGTATGACTTCCAATGTGGATGCAAATGACACATTTCAATGCATTTATGTAAAGCAGCCCCTGAACAAATAAACACAGAATCTTGGTCCAAACAACTTTTTTTTTTTTTTTTGTGAGTGTTCCAATACTTAAGCAGCGCTCCTGTCAATTAGTTACAATATGACCGGCATTTATATGTGAATCCTATGAGAAACATGTATTATGATATTAGGTGATGAAAAGGTTCTATTATTGGATGAAGATTCTAGTTGATATTCAATAAGCGTGCACCAAACACAACAGCCAACACCACGTGAGTCACACTCCCCTAAGGGTTTAAACTCACCAGAAAGCAGTTAATCGTACGCCTTGAATAATCAAGATATACAGTGGGCAAGGTTAATTTGAATAGCACATCATTTGAAAAAGGGAAATGTCTAGAGTTGTCAGATTAAACTTTCTGGGGAGTTTAAACCCTTGGAGTATGACTCACACGGTGTGGACTCTGGTGTTTGGCGCATGCTTATAGAATATCAACTAGAATCTTCACCCAATAATACAACTTTTTCATCGCCTAATATCATACTTCATATTTCTCATATGATCCACATATCAATGCTGGTCATATTGTAACAGACAGGAGCGCTGCTTAAAGGGGAGTTCCAGCTTTTTTTTTTTTAATTAAAAGTCAGCAGCTACAAAAAGTGTAGCTGCTTGCTTTTAATAAACATACACTTACCTGTTCCACAGTCCAGCGACGTGCCGCCGGGAGCTTCGCTCCGGTCCTCCCTTCAGCGCCGGCGCTTCCATTGCAACTGTGGGCACCCGGCCGTGACTGCTTTCGGATTTCACGGCCGGGCACTCGCTGCGCATGTGCGAACAGCGCAACGCTCCCTGAGTGGACAGGCGATCGCCTGGGACCTGTCATGGTCCCTGGGCATAAGGAGAAAGTGGGACAGGAAGTCCCACTCCTACTGAAGCCCCTGCCCCCATGTGGCATGTAAGGGGGGGCGAGGAGTGGATTAAGCGTAAGTTCCACTTTTGGGTGGAACTCCGCTTTAAGTATTGGAATCGTCACAAAACTTTGTTTGAAATAAGATTCTTTACGTTTTGTTTACATCTGTTAATAAATTATGTTTCTGGTTTGATGAATCTCCTCTACTCCAATAGATTTTTATGAACTTTTTAAATCCCTTACTTCTGATGGTCCAGACTGGTAGGATCTGAAAATAATATAGAATTTTAGGCAGGACAGTCATCTTGACTGCATGAATGCGACCAATCCATGACAAGGTAGGAAATTGCCAAAAATTTCATGAGAGAGTTGATGGATCGCAGATGTTAATAGTTGGTCGCAAAGAGGTTGGAATAGAAAGACACCCAAGTAGTCCAGAGAAGTGTTCGCCCAGTGATAAAGAAAAGTCAACTGGAGTAGGACCACTGCGCGGGGGAAGGGTAATATTCAGGGTGGTTGCCTTAGAAGTGGGTAAGAACCCTTTAACATTGTTAAAGGGTTAGTAAGAGTCAGGAGGACGTTGTCCGCGAATAGGTACACTTTGTACGACATACCCACATATTGAATTCCCAAGATGTTGGGGTCGTCTCCGAGTGCGATTAGCCCAGGGTTCAAGCGTCAAAATAAAAACAGGGGGCACTCATGCCCCAAAAAGATGGGGAAGGGGGTAGCAAAGCAGCCTGGGTATCTGACAGGTGCAAAAGGAGAGAAGTAAAAAGCCAAGACCCATGTGAGGATTGATTTCCCCCAAAGTCCCAGCATTCCAACACTTGATGCAAGTAATCTCAGAAGAGAGAATCGAACGCTTTAAAAAAAAAACATTGAGTGAGAGAAGAAATGCTGGGATCCTGTGGTGATTTAGTAAATGGATTACCTTGCAAATATTATCACCTGCCTTGTGTCTTGGCACAAAGCCAATTTAAACCCTCTGGATGTAGGAAAGTAAGTATTTCCCCAAGATGTTAATTTAGCAAGGAGATCAGCCAAAAGCACTGGGGGCCAAAGGCATGATCGGCGGTTTTGGGTATAATGGAAATGTGTGCCCTCAGTGGTAAACTATTAGTTTAAAATGCTTACCCCAGCACTTGCAGTTAAAAAAAGTTATTTTTTTTTATTTTTTTTTGTCATTGTCCAATCACCTGAATGTAGCTGCATGTAACCCAATCATAAAGATTTAACGAAACCTGTGTCTTGTACTGTACTCCAGGAAACAGATTTTTACTGTCAGAATCATCCAATTTTGGCTGCCATGCAGAGTTGTTTGTGTGTAGCACCTGCAAGAAAATAAAAACGGATGCTTGCTTTAAAGTGTTTAACCCACATGTCTTTATATAATCTGCTTGATCTACTAAGGATATGTCCCCCTGTGTGTTGTATAAAAAAAAAGTGTATATATACACTTTATTTGTGAGCGCTGATCAGCAATCATGTGACGCGCTGCATCTCTCCTCTCACCACACGGGGACATATCCTTAGAAGACGAGCTGATTATATAACGTAAGACATGTCATTACAGAAGGGGTGGAGTGGGCCCTGACACAGGAGCCGACAGGGAGGGGGGGAGGACGACAAGTGAAGAGAGGAGAGACAGCAAGGCTGTGGATGACGGAAGCACATAAACTGACCATGGTGTCTGGGCTCAGCAGCCATGATTACCGTGGTCAGTTTACAGAGGGGAGGGGAGAAACTGGCAGGGTCCAAATGACACAGCACCAAGCACTGTGTCGTATAACATGCTTTAAAGGAGCAGGATCCATTTTTTTGGCGTTAACATATGTTTTAAGTGTATCTGCATTTAATCCTCAGAGTTTTTACTCATATTGGAAAATCACAATGCATGTGCAATATACACGAACACCTTTTATATCAAGTATAGACTTGCATCTTCAAGATATCTTGTAATGTATGCAAGTTTAAAAATAAAAAAAAGAACCCTAATTTGTATCTTCCTTTTGTAGCAGTATTCTCTGTGTCTGCACTTCAAATGGTGTGTAACAAGGTTATGTCTGCAATTGAGTGTGCTTTTAGTCCTTTACAATTTGTAGATATGAGGACTGGAAGAAAAAGTACAAGATTGATGACCAGGACTCTGAGGAAGAGGAAGGGATACAGACAGGAAGAACACAAAGGAAGGGAAGAGGTAAGTGTTTAGCAGTATTAGACATTCAGATATATACTCGAGAGAAAATAATGTTACAAAAATGTATGGGCAAGCTAGCTATTCTGTTAGGTATTGTGTTTGTTTCAAGGCTGGCTAATGTAGAACAATATGACCTGACTTGCAGCCTTTACTTAAAGTGATTGTAAAGTCTCTTCTATACTTAAAAATAAACAGAAGGAGCTGCACTTATACATATGATAATAAAAAAATATACAATTGATTAAGATCAATCGGCCCAATTGGAATTATGAAGCGAATCAAACAAGACCAATAATGAGTGAGCATTATTGATAAATGAATGAATCCACAGTCCTTGAAACTTCCAAATATTTGTTGAAAACGCCATGTGATAAAATCTTCAGTGACTTCTTATAAGACAACATGAATCCTCCACCCCATAGAGTGCAAGCTTACCAGCTGCAGAAGCTGTCTGAGCTTGTGGCTAATACCCAGCATGGGCCTTTGATGACCGATGAGCCAAACATTCCTGGAGACTTGGAGTATATCCAGTGGTCAGCAGCCAGCCATGAGAATGACCTTCTTTTCTTTCCAGGGGGACATTCCATGCAATCAGGTTTCTGGCATTATGTCCTTCCGCTGCCACAATTTTTTTTGAATTTTGTCATGATGGCTAGATCTCTGAAATGAAGCCAAAGTCCGTCGTTCTCACAGTGGGTTACTTGCCTGCTCTGTGCAGTTGGTTTTGTACAGAGCAGCCCGGATCATCCTCTATTTTCCTGGCCCCTTACTTCTGGTGAGTGCCCCCACAGCAAACCACTTGCTATGCGGGCACCCGAGCTGAGCCACAGCTCCCTGTATCCTTTCGGACATGGAGCCGTGACCGGCACCCTTTCTCTCCTCTTTGGCTGACTGACTTTGACAGCAGCGGGAGCCAATGACGCCGCTGCTGTGTCTTCGCCAATGAAGGAGAGTCCCGGGATGGTCGAGTCATGGACAGAGATGGGCTCAGGTATGTATTAATGGTGCCTGAGGGGGGCTGCTGCATTCAGAAGGCATTTTATCTTAATGCATAAATCTTTTGACTTTACAATCACTTTTTTAAGAGCCCTTTCAAACTGAGGCAGTTTTTAGGCGCGTTGGCTCTAGACATGAAAACTGCCTCCCAATGCCGCCCGAATGTGAAAGCCTGAATGCTTTCACACTGGGGAGGTGTGCTTGTGGGACTCTAGAAAAGTCTTTCAAGCAGCATCTTTGGGGCGGTTGGACAGCGCTGTATACATCGCTCCCAATACGCCCCTACCTATTGCAATGAAAGGGCCGCAACAAGGGTGTTTTTAACCCCTTCTTTGGGGTTAAAAGCGCCCCGCTAGTGGCCGAAAAGCGCTGCTTTTCGGCGGTGCTTTATCGCTAAAGCATGGGTGGCCCCAGTGTGAAAGGGCTCTAACACCTGTTGGATCAAATGGATATCAAACGTGAAGTCTTTTGAATGTATACTTGAATAATTGCTGTTGCCATGTTTTGCACCCTTACTAATTGTCTTAAAGTTTGTAGAGTAATTTAAAATCCAAGTGTTAAAAAAAAAAAGTGCTACTGTGTAACCCTTGTGCATTGTCAACAGGTGGACGTGGTGGCTCTCGAAGTATGCCCCGTACAGAAGCATCGGGTCCCCGTGGCAAGATCCGCTCTGAGCTGCGCACCAAACAGCAGATTCTCAAGCAGAGAAGAATACAGGATAAGCAGCGTTTCTTACAAAGTGGTGGAATGAAAAAGCTGAAAAATAAAACAAAGCAGAGAGTACAGGAAATGAGGAAAACTGCTTTTGGCAGAGGGAAGAGCAATGGATTTAAGAAAGGAAAGATGAGGAAAAGATCTTGACACTTCCAAGCAGGTAGATGAGCACTTGCAGGGTAATTTAAAACACCACATGGCTCATCTGGTATAAACGTACTTGCTGTGCAAAGGAACACTACATTGGTCTGTATTGGACAGGCATTTAATGGGTTCCTGATTCAAGGTTTTGAACAGTTTCAACTTTGCTCAAATAGAAGATTTATTTATCTTTTGTATAAAAGCAGTCTTCAGTCTGGCCAAACGCCCAGGAGTGCATTGCAGATACTTCTACATCTGGACAGCAAAACATGGCAAACCTAAGAAAACATGGCTATTGCAAATTGTTTTTGAACCTTATTAAATACATTGGCTAAATTTTAAAGTTTAATCTGTTATTTCCAAATGTTATTACAGTATACCATAACATGCTGGGATTGCTGTTTTACTTTCCATTGTGTTTATCAAATTATACATTTGATAGAACACGTTTTTAATCTGCTGAGCTAAACCATCACTTAAATAAGTAAAATGTAAATATATATTTCTATGTAAGTGGTTACATAAAAATAACCCTTTGTTGTAAATAGATTAGTTTACAGTGGATGGCTTACCCCTGCCTACCTCAATTACCTCTACCTCTGATTACGATTACTCAATGCTCTCCCAGCCCTATGCAAAAGACAGCATAGCTTCAATGCATAGCACTCCTGATGGATAACAACCCTGGAGAAAATGAATGATTTGCATGGCTCTGCCCATTGTACCTTTTGTAAAGAGTAAGCTTGCAGTTTGGATTTGTCAGGACTAGTCAATACCATCTACTGTAAAGGGTCACTAAAGGACATTTTTTTCCTGCTAAATAGCTTCCTTTACCCTAATGCAGTCCTGGTTTCATGTCCTCATTGTTAGTTTTTTGTTTTGAAGTTGCTGTAATCCTTCTCTGATTTCCACACTTCCTGCTTGTCTGTTTCCTTATGAAAAAACTCATGGGAGCTTCTCTCTGTGGTCCCTGATCAAGGAGGTGTGATTACTGTGTGTCTAAAACCCCTCAACCAATCGGTTTCCTTTTTTTTTTTTTTTTTTTTTTTTTTTTTTTTCAAAATATCTTTTATTAAGCAAAAAGGAGTAGATACAGTACATATAAAGAAGGATATCATAACAGCCAACAAGTATGTCTAACAATATCCCCTAACATTGGGATGTGTCTTCATTCCCTAATGACAGAAACATGAGTCAATAAACCATATCATAGGTGCCAAAAAAAAAAAAAAAAAAAACGGTACACCGTTATATAGTGTAAGCATCACATGTTGCTCAGGGTCCCGGTCTCCTAAAACATATACAAACACCCCCTTCCTGGCCAAAAAAAAAGGGATCCGTCACGTCAGGCAGCGGTCCACCCATCTATACACACGTGTCAGCAGCCTTGAGGTATCCACCCCACACCTTCTCGTATTTAGATGGGCAACCCCTGTGAGAGTATATCAATTTTTTGTAGGGTTATATTAACTTCTGCAATCCAGTGTGAAACATCGGGCGGGGCAGGTCTCATCCACAGTCTAGCAACCACCTTACGAGCAGAAAAAAGCGCTTCGTGTAAGAATATTTTGGAGAATTTATTACCGTCGGGGTTGGGGAATATTCCTAATAGACACCATTTTGGCTCCAGGGTTATAGGGGACCCCATGGTGTCATGGAGGAATTTTACAACCTGTGACCAAAGATCTGCACCCTAGGGCAGCTCCAGAGGAGGTGGAAGAAGGTACCGATTTCTCGAGTACACATCGGACATGTAGCCGAGGAGTCGCTTTTGTATTTTGATATTCGCAATGGCGTGAGATATGCTCTGTGCAGAATAAATATCTGAGTCAGCCGATCAGATAATTTAGGGGAGACCAGTTTACATGTGTCTAAAGCGTCACTCCATTCATCGTCCGCTATGGGGCCTACGTCCCCTCCCACCTAGACTTTAGGGCGTAACGCCCATACAGTTGCCGCTGGGAGCGTGAGCATGGTGTAGAAGCTTGAAATAAGTTTCTTGGGTCAGGGTGTTTTAACAGCCGCCACAAGGGGATTAGTCTCC